>MU106336.1:0-136701 GCA_012274485.2 Sinapis alba | reverse complement strand
AGAAACAGGAATCAGAGCTCTTCCACACCAATACATTCAACCACTCGAAGAACGTCTCATCAACAAGTTCGTCAACGAAACAGACGAGGCCATTCCCATCATCGACATGTCAAGCCCCGACGAGGACAAACTCGCTGAAGCTGTCTGTGACGCTGCTGAGAGATGGGGTTTCTTTCAAGTGATCAACCATGGAGTTCCTTTGGATGTTCTTGACAACGTTAAGGCAGCTACTCATAGGTTCTTTAATCTCCCTGTGGAGGAGAAGAGTAAGTTCACAAAGGAGAATTCGTTGTCGAGGAATGTTAGGTTTGGGACGAGTTTTAGTCCTCGTGCGGAGAAAGCTCTTGAGTGGAAAGATTATCTTAGTCTCTTCTTTGTCTCGGAGGATGAAGCTGAACAGTACTGGCCGAATGTTTGCAAGTGAGTTCAAAAGTTTAAATTTTTCTCTGTTTTAGTTACTGATTCATATAGGTTTTGGCGTTTAGGAATCAGTTCGGATAGTGTTTTCTGGATTTTTGGGTTGGATTGAGTTTGGTTTATAATACTTTGAATTCAGATATATTTATAACTCTATCTAGGAGCGATCTGATTTACCTTCGTTTTCGGTGAATAATACTTATTTTAAAATTCCATATAAAAATATGAAATAGTTTCAAAAAAATATGAACTTTTGAGTATTTGAAAATAATTATATAAGATATTAGATATCGATACTAATTCGATTTTTTAAGTTTTTTTGGATTACTCAGATTTTTTACTTTTAGATTTTTGAATTATTTATTCGAGTTCAGTTAATAATACTCCGTTTGGATATATTTTATACTATCCTACATGATATACTTGGATATTTTAATGGTTTATCGAATACGGATTCAGGTTTTTCTTGTTCGGGTTCAGTTTAGATCTTGGGGTTCAGGTTCTTTGCCCAAGCCTAGTATCACATATATGATTCTTGACTTTGATTTTAGGAACGAAACTCTAGAGTACATGAACAAGTCCAAGACAATGGTGAGGAAGCTTTTAGAGTATTTAGCGAAGAATCTCAATGTAAAAGAGCTAGACGAGACCAAAGAGTCACTCTTCATGGGTTCCATTCGAATCAACCTCAACTACTATCCCATCTGTCCTAACCCTGACCTAACCGTTGGCGTTGGTCGCCACTCAGACGTATCTTCCCTCACCATTCTCTTACAAGACCAGATCGGTGGCCTCCACGTGCGTTCTCTAACGTCAGGGAACTGGGTTCACGTGCCCCCGGTTCCTGGATCCTTTGTGGTCAACATAGGAGACGCCATGCAGATCTTGAGCAATGGTCGGTACAAGAGCGTGGAGCATCGTGTCTTAGCTAACGGTAGCAACAACAGAATCTCTGTTCCTATCTTTGTGAATCCAAAACCAGAGTCTGTGATCGGTCCTCTTCCTGAGGTGGTCGCAAATGGAGAGGAGCCGGTTTATAGAGACGTTGTGTACTCTGATTACGTCAGATACTTCTTCAGGAAGGCACATGATGGAAAGAAAACCGTTGATTTTGCCAAGATACGATCATAAACGGACCTAAAAGGAGTTTGATTTCTTGTTTTGTTACATGTTTGTGTGTAAGAGAGAAAAGATATATGATGTCTTCTTGGAACTCTGTTCAGTACTGAGTTGTATAACTATCACTAACAATACAGTTTCTTTTTTACCAGAGACTTTACGTGTTTCACAAGAGAGAACTTACACTGAGTCTTGTCTGACAAGAATATGCTATGTTTAATTCTTATCATAAGTCATGATCTTCTTCAAGTTTTGGACGTTGTTCTCAGTTAACGTTGTCAGCATCTTGATTGAATTCAAAGATCTTCTTATCCCTAAAGTAATTGATCAAGAAGTACCAACCAACTGATCCTACCGTCATCAAACCGCAAATGAGGTAGACAATCTTAGTAGCAAACACAATGATCAACATGAGAAACGCTGAAGGTACCAGGCACATAATCACCAGCCCTGGTATATTCATCGGGACACGGTAAGGTCTCTTCATCTCAGGTAGCTTCTTTCTTAACCAAAGGAAAGACGCAAACTCTAGGTACATCCCTAACGTGTACAAAAAGTTAGCCGAGGAGATGATGTCAGTGAAGTTCATGTAGGACAATCCGAGAGACATGAGAGCTGAGAGTAGAATCCCAACCCAAGGGGTGTTGAACCATTTAGATCTTACCCCAAAGAACTTAGGTAGGAACCCTAGTTCCGCCATACCCTCCAGCTGATAAGCACTACTGCTTAACTGAGCTTCAAAGAGTCCTATACTTGATAAGACAGCGCCTATCTCAATCCATATCTTCAGCCATGTTCCTGCTATCATCTCAGCTGCTTCGGCGTGAAACCCTGTTTCCCATCTGCTCTGATCCACCGAGACAGCACCAGTGACAGCAAG
Source organism: Sinapis alba (assembly GCA_012274485.2). Classification (NCBI taxonomy): domain Eukaryota; kingdom Viridiplantae; phylum Streptophyta; class Magnoliopsida; order Brassicales; family Brassicaceae; genus Sinapis; species Sinapis alba. The sequence continues at coordinate 134,285 of MU106336.1, read as the reverse complement.
AAGAGGGATCAAGTAAGCTACACAAGTGAAGATCACCGCCACAAGTAGCGCCAAGGGGAACGTCTTCTGAGGGTTATCAACTTCCCCTGCAAGAGTACTGACATTGTCCCAGAAGTTCAAGTTCCAGAAGAGTGTGTTGAAATAGAGATTCCAATCCTTTTGCTTGCTTCCCAAGCTACCCCAACGGTGAGGTTGGATCTTAGGGATTGCTATTGCCGACATGACAAGGAAAGGTGATAGAGACACTAAGCCGAGAAGAACAGCTGCGTAACCGACAATGGCTAGGCCAGTGTAGTTTAGGAAAGATAAGACCACCGTTGATGTGAATATGCAGACGTTTCGTGGCCATCCTGATTCAAGAACAGGGAATAGCTTCTCCAAGTAAGTGACACAGAGTACAGGAAAGGAAGCAACATTGATCACACCACTCAGGTACTTCAACGAACCCATCATTGAGCCTACGAAAGCTCCAAAAGCTCTATGCGCCCATATCACAAACCCTCCGTTGCCTGAGACAATATTCAACCAAACTCAGAAAGTAGTTTCCTTGTACAAGAAGTAACCTTTAGAATTAGTGGTTTGAAAGTCAGATGAGATTGACTATAATGTTCAGACCACAACACACGCACTGTTTTTTTTAAATCTCATTTTTGATAGGCTCAAAAATTCTATAATCATAAAACCAAAAATTTAAACCCTTGAAATTTATATATTTATCTAAAGTTTAATAATTATTTACAAAAATATTAATTATTTTTAATAAATTTAGTAATGAAAAAATTAAATAAATTTAAGTTATCTTTGGATTTTATTCTGTTTAAAATTTTAGCATTTTTTTATAAAATTATATAAAACCGGCGCCCTAACGTAATACGAGTGGACACATGTTTGGATTTTGATTATACCTGGAAACGCGGTGGAGAGTTCTGCGGTAATTAGGGCTTCAGGGACACTCCATATGAAAGGGAAAATGAGGAAACCAAGAATAGCTAGAAGCGGTCCAGCCGCTTGAACCGCCGGTTCTTCACCAAACGGCCCACCAGCGACTTCGAAGTAAATAAGGAAAATCAAAGGGACCAAAGTCAGTTTCTTTGCGGTTGATCCGCTTGAATCGGTTGTTGTTACTGGTAGCTCGTGGCTTGCTCTTGATGTTTCTGTTGTTGCCATTAATGTTTTTCTTATTCTCTAATTGGATTCAGATCAAGGAATCTTTATATATAGTTCCAGAATACAAAACTACTTGAGGAACGTGTTAGTGTTGCATGTAGTTTGGTTAATCAGTTAGACATATCAGACAGAAGCTTAGCTGAATATTTGGAACCATCCAAACTCAATGTGTTTTGTTCTTATATCATAAAAAAATTATTAATCAATTAATTTTTATTATTATTTTTGGTGATAGATCAATCAATACTCCACGTTTATCGCTGGGATTAAAGATAAGGGGTTAGAGTTGTTTCCGGTGAAGTATGACTTATAATAGTAGTTTAGTGGCTTCACCACCCATCTTCCACCTACTCCGACTAGTGTTCATACAAAAGTTAAAAATAAACTGAATATTCATCAACATATGCAAAGTATTATAGTCTTTTTTTTTGATAAGTAAAGTATTATAGTCTCTAGTATCTACGTTTTAGGGTGCATAGTATAGTCCCTTAAAAAACAGAACATTCATAAACCGAAGTGAGCTTGGCTATGATCTTGAAATTGAAGTTTTTTTTTTGTTACTAAAGTTGAACTTGAGGTTGAACCATGGAATTGGATATATACTACAAAGTTTCAGTATCTTTCTTTGACTATTAATTCTATAAAATTTCGAAGAGAGTAACAATGTTTTATAATGCCAGTAAAATATAAATATCACATATATAGGTTTCCAATAATTGTCTATGGCATACGAATGATTTCATGCTAACCGGGAACCAGCACTGCCAAACCGGTTACAATACATCCCATATGAATGAACTAGGATTAAAGCAAACAGAATCAAAGGTTACACAAATAGTAACAATGTTTCACACAAACACAAACAGAATAAATGTCACATAATTTTCCAATAAATGTCTATGAAATACGAACGATTTCATGCTAACCGGAAACCAACAATGTCAAACCGGTTACACTGCATCTAATATTAATTAACTAGGATTAAAACAAACAGAATCAAAGGGACTTACACATCCCAAGATAAAACACCTTAGTAAGGTATTTATGCATACCTCTGACTCTCTTTAGTCAAGCAATCAATCATCTAAGAAGTAGTATGATCCTGCAAGCTTTTGCTCTCTGTCCTTGGTGGACTCTAACTTGTTGATCCCTGGCCTGAAGTTAGTCGGATCTCGTCTAAATGTGATGTTCAGGTGCTGCAAAAAGAGCTAGCAAGTTAGCTTTAAGTTCACAGAGAATTAATCTATAATAAATATGAATTGAATTTGATTTGATTTACAGATAAGAAAAGATTCATTCCACTTGTGAGTGACTGTGGAGAATGAGCAGTACACTTGACACCAGGTTGTCCTTCATACACAATGACTTTATCCGCAAGATAGGTCGCCATCATAAAGTCATGCTCCACAACAAAAGCGGTTTTCTTTGAGTGTAGGATGAATCGTTTTATGACTTTAGAAGCTGTGATCCTTTGCTCTGAGTCTAGATGCGCACTTGGCTCAGAAATATATTAGAAGTTAATAATATTTATCTAGATTTATGTATTGAGAGATGTCAACGTTTCACGACGGACCCGTTGACACCAACCAAAAGTAAACTACACCAAACACCTTTGATAATGACAACCAAACCTATACATCTATCATCATCATAAGTCATAACGGGCTGACTATAGAATAGACTTGGAAGTACCCTCGTAGACCGAAACGAAAGGAAAAGGGAGACACATTATATTTGACCCATATATATGTAGCAACCAATAGTGCACTGCCACGTTACAAAGCTGATAAACAAATATTCAATTAACTGTGGCAAATTTCTCAAAATAATATCATCTTGACATAAATTAACATAAAATGAGTACAATATAAAAAACAACGGATTCTTTCTTTTCTTTTTGCTAAACGGATACTTTCCATTTACTCATGAACTATATTTTTACAACTTATAAGTGTTTAACCCAGACGAATCCAACTCAAATGAAATTTAATTTAATCCAATGAGTATTTTACTTGGTGATATACAAACAATAAAAACTAATTTTAGTTCAAAATTATTTGGTTTCCAGAACTTTTTTAAAAAAAAAGAACAGACAAAACCAAAATTTAACAACTTATCATATTTTCTTCTTCCTTTTTTGTATGATTAGCTCGATAGAGATAAAGTAAGAATTAAGACTTTTTTTTCTCTTTAACTTTAATCCGGCCAGCGAATACGACTTATGGCACAAAAAATATTCAAATATTGACTCATGTTTTCTTGTGGCAAATATAATAACATATATAGAAGCCATCTTCATGTACTCTTTAGTCTATATAATACATCAACGAGACATAAAACAAATACCACCACAATCCACAAAAAATGGCAAAGCTCATCTTCATCATCACCTCCCTAATCCTCCTCCTCGCAGCTGTTGTCTCCGCAGGAAAGGGCCAACACTTTGGCAAAACCATTAGCCAGAAACACCTCAGACTCCGTAAGGAGAAACTCACTTTCTTCCGTGTCTACTGGCACGACATTCAAAGCGGCTCAAACCCTAGCTCGGTCATGCTCAGACCTCCTCTCTCCAACTCCTCCTTCTTCGGAGCAGTCACCATGATCGATAACCGTTTAACCACGGAGGTCTCGGTGAACTCGACTTTGGTAGGTCAGGCTCAAGGGATGTACGCTGGTGTGGGACAACACGATGCGTCTGCGCTTATGGTGATGAACTTCGCGTTCAAGACAGGTAAGTACAACGGAAGTACGATCTCGATTCTTGGTCGAAACGCGGTGTTCACAAAGGTTAGGGAGATGCCGGTGATTGGAGGAAGTGGTTTGTTCCGGTTCGCTAGAGGTTATGTCGAGGCTAGGACTAAGTGGTTGGATATAAAGACAGGAGATGCTACTGTTGAGTACAGCTGTTATGTCTTGCATTATTGACGATGTGAATGATTGTAATTTGTATGTCTCTCTTTCTAATGTTTTTTTTTTAAATTGCTATGTTTGGGTCGGGTATGTTGTTGTCTTTATGTTGGTTTGAGATAGGGGTGGGCATATTATCCGTAACCCGAAAACCGAACCGAAACCGAACCAAAAAACCGAGACTGAAACCGAATTGAAAAACCCAAAAACCCAAACGGTTCCTATATTTCTAAACCCAAAAACCCGAAACCGAACCGGGACCGAACCGAAAACCGAATGGGTACCCGAATATTTTGAATATATTTAATTTTTTAATTATTTTTAATTTTAATTTATAGAAAATATAATTTATAAATAAAAAAAATCAAAAAAAATCTGAATTACCCGAATTACCCGAATAACCCGAATATTTTTTGGGTTTTTTCGGGTTTAACGCGAGTTTTGGGATTTTTTTCGGGTTTTGGGGCTTTAAACCCGAACCAAACCCGAATTATTTTTAATTCGGTTCCACTTTGGGTTTTATAAAAAAATAAAAACCCGACCCGAACCCAACATTATCCGAACCGAACCGATCCGAAAAATGTCCGGTTCCTAAATGGTTCCTAAACTCCCCAACCCGAATAACCCGAAAACCGAACAAACCGAACCGACCCGAACCGAAAACCCGAATGCCCAGGACTAGTTTGAGAGATACATGATTGTTTTGAGGGTATTTAGAGCACCCGCAATGAGGGTCCTTAAGGAAGAGTCCTTAGCGAAAAAATAATTAAATAATTAGTAGACCCCACAAAAATTTAAGGATTCGATCCTTAAAATTCATAAATAAGGATCGATTCTTACACTATTTGCGACACGTGGTGGCCCACAGTTAGTTGGTTACTTTTTTTTAATTATTTTTTCTAAATCTAAAAAAAAAATCAAAAAAAAAAAAAAACTTAAGACTCCAATGAGAGTAACACGGTTGCGGATGCTCTTAAATCTATTTCGAGATCATGTTATTTTTTTTGTTCACGTGATACTTTGATACATAAAAACGTAGATGACATTTTAAGAGGTTAGTCTTGAAATTTATCGGATTTTTCTTCTTCTTTTTTTTTGTGAAGGGAAATTTATCGGATTTAAAATAATTATAAATGAATGTTTAAAGGGATGATCAATACATCTATTTTATTTCACGATTGGAAGTCAAACGGTTTATGCATTATTAATTATTTAAATTTTGGAATCAAGACAAATGTTTAATCTCGACCGACTTTATTGTTAGGTATTACTGTCTCAAACAAGAGTTTGGTGTAATTGAGCTTTTCAACCTGCCGATGTTGAATTTTCCAAGTCGCTAGCTAGCAGCCTAACGTTGTAAGTATCCTGACGTTGCGAACTAGCGTACATCAACTGGTTTCACACTTTCACAAACAATCCAACAAATCTCAGTTATTGTGATCTTAGACCACCTCCAATGGGGTCCTTAGAGGCAAATCCTTAACAAAATAATATTAATTTATTTGGTGGGGCCCACTTTTTGTTAAGGATTGGGTTCTTAAAACTCTTAGTTAAGAACTCAATCTTTACATTATTCACGGGTCCCACGACACGTGGCGACCTGTGATTGGTTCCGTTTTTAACTTTTTTTTTTTTTTTTTATAAAAAACTAAAAAAAAAAAAAAAAAAAAAATTACTGTTCCTAAGGACTCCACAATGGGAGTAACACCATTGTGGATGCTCTTAACGTCTAATCACAAGTGTCTAACAGTCCAGCTGATATATTAAGCTCGAGAGCTACGTGTTATCGTGCGTTAATTTCTTACTAGTAATGTACAAAATTACAAATGAGTGTGTATATAAGTGCAAATCATCAAACTATGTAAGTAACACTCTAACAAACTTATATAACCATCTCAATCTAGCAAACCACCAATGATAAGATAAACCAATACTTTTTTTTCTAGGATGAAGAATCAAATGCTCACACCATCACACGCCTTAGAGCATGTTTATTGAAGCTCTCTTAGAACGGATTTCTTATCGGGATTTAAGAGACGGTCTCTTAGCTTTTAACTAAAAGAATTAAGAGATGTCTCTTAAATATCTTATTTAAGAGACGTCTCTTAAATCCCGATAAGAGACTCGTTCTAAGAGATCCTCAATAAACATGCTCTTATTCTTCTTCTATATATACACACACATGACACCCTCGTTAAGTATAGCACAAAAGTTCATCTACATATGCAAATAACCACAAGCATGACAAAGCTCATCATTATCCTCGCCGCACAAATCCTCCTCCTCGCCGCAGTTGCTTCCGCTGGACATGTTGGAGACTTCGCAAGAACTACGTACCAAAAACATCCCATCATCAATAAAATGGAGAAACTAACCCATCTCCGGTTCTATTGGCATGACTCGTTAAAGGGTCGAAACCCTAGCTCCGTCATGATCCAACAGCCCGTCTTGAACTCCACCTTATTCGGTTCCATCACCATGACGGACGACCCATTAACAACAGATGTGCCAAAGAACTCGACAGTGGTGGGACATGCACAAGGGATCTACGCAGGAGCGGCACAAGGAGAGATTGGCTACTTGATGGTGCTGAATGTTGCTTTCATGACAGGGAAGTACAATGGGAGTACCATTGCGGTTCTTGGTCGGAACACGCCGTACTCGAAGGTTAGGGAAATGCCGGTGGTCGGAGGAAGTGGAATGTTCCGGTTCGCTAGTGGTTATGTTGAGGCTCGGACCAAGTTGGCTGATTACGAGTCCGGTGTTGCCACAGTTGAGTACAACTGCTACGTCTGGCACTACTGATATAATTATATATGGCTGCATTGTTAATTATGATTTCATAAAGTAACATTTGCATTATAGAGTGTTGTTGTTGTTTGGGTTTTGTCGCATGTCCTGTTGTATGGTCTGAATCTGATCGTTGTGCTGTGAGGTTGTTATTGTCTTTTTAATAAAACGTAATTAGTAAAATATTGTAATGGTTTGATTTCATCTACAAAACGAATAAATGTCACTGTTTCTGCATGAAACATACCATTTGGGTCAAATAAGTGCCAAAAAGGCCTATACTCCATGTTAAAAAATGATTTGAAAATCATCAATATATATACTAGAGAGGACATCAAGTGGTTCATACTTCACAATCAATCCAACAAATCTCAGTTGTTATGATTCTAACCTCTAATCACAAGTGCCCAACAGTCCAAAACTGATATATTTAGCTCAGGAGCTACGTGTTATAGTGTGTTTCTCACTAGTAATGTACAAGATGACAAATGCGTTTTATATACAAGTGCTAATTATCAAACCATGTAACTAACACTCCAACACTTATATAACCACCTCAATCTACCAAACCACCGATGATAGGATAAACAACCAATAATTTTTTTCACTGGGATGAAGAATCTTTTGCATATATCACATCCACATCGTCACATGCCTTCTTCTCCTATTTATACATGACACCCTCGTTAAATATAGAACAAAACTTCATCTATTTTCAAATAAGCACAAAAATGACAAAGCTCATCATTATCATCTCTGCACAAATCCTCCTCGCCACAGTTGCTTTCAGGGAGGATCTAGAGACATTTTTAATTAGGGGCACAAAGTTATAAATAAAATAAATAAATTTTGAACCGGGGCACTTTATCTATTTTTTTCACTAAACTATGAAGAATTTACCAAATTAATTCAGAATAGTTAAGAATTTTTTTTTTTTTTAAAAAACAGCCCGTCTTGAACTCCACCTTATTTGGATCGATCACCATGACGGACGGCCCATTAACAACAGATGAGCTAAGGAACTATACCGTGGTGGGCCAGGCTCAAGGGATCTACGCTGGAGCGGCCCAAGGAGAGGTTGGCTTCTTGATTGCTTTCAAGATAGAAGTACAATGGGTGTACGATCACGGTTCTTGGTCGGAACACGTTGCTCTCGAAGGTTAGCTAGGGAAATGCCGGTGGTCGGAGGAAGTGGAATGTTCCGGTTCGCTAGTGGTTATGTTGAGACTCGGACCAAGTTGCTTGACTACAAGATCAGTGAGGCCAATGTTGAGTACAACTGTTACGTCATTGCACTATATAATTATTGTTGCATTGTCAAATTATGATTTTATTACTAATAAAATAACATCTGCATTTAGCGAGTGTTGTTGTTTGGGCTTGTTGCATGTCCCGTTGTATTTATCTGCATTTATCTGCATCTGCAAGATCGTTGTGACGTGCGTGTTGTTACTCTATTTTTAATAAAACGTATTTGGTAATATATTTTGATATGTAGTGGTTTGAATTCATATACAAAAAAAAAAAAAAAACGCGTTGTTTCTGCATGAAACAGACCATTTGGTTCAAAATAAGTGGCACAGAAGCCTACATTCCACGTTATAAATGATTCGAAAACATCACCAATAATTATATAGTGATTATTGGTTACATTACTGGGGCTACATATCAAATAAAATAGAATGAGTAGCCTAATCACTAACTAATCAAAACCTTAATACATATATTTACTCTGTTTCAAATTGTAGGTAATTTTATTTAAAAGCACCAATAATTAATTAAGAAATTGGTCACACGTTAAAAATATTATTTGATACACAACTTCAAACAGTTATAGAAGTCTACATATAAAAGTTGTATTAAAATGTTAAGAGTTACTTATATTGTGATTTTTTTCTGTTAAAACTAATTATAATATGAAACATAGGAATTAGGAAGTATATATTTTGTTACTAAAAAGAATTCTGATATAAATATTTCCCCCCAAATGAGATACTATTTATGCATTTTTAAGCTACGTATAGATTTTTGTTTGAAAAGAAAAAATATTCAGAACAGTAAAAACATACATACATATTCATATTAAGAAACTAACCACATTTTAATTTCTTAACAAAAACGTGAACGGTTGTTTGCATTAATCACAGGTCTCACGGACCGTTAAGTTTTATTACATTTTTCCCTCTCTAATTACTAGTTTTTTTGACTTCAAACATAAAATAATTTATTTCATTTTCCATTTATTTTATTTTTTCACAAAGAGAGTCTTGTAGTTGCAAATTAATAAGCTGACGTGGGATAAATACCGCCTTTTTTTGCCATACGCCTCTCTCCATCATCCCACAACCTTTTCTCTCTTCATCGCAACCGCACCGGCGAAAACCCTAATCTCCCAAATCGAAAAACTTTCTCACCGGACAATCGATCTCCGGTTCTATCTCAAACCTCTTTTTAAGTCCGACATGAGCCAGACTGTTGTCTTGGGAGGACTATAATGATCGGACTCTCGCTGTCCCGTTTCGATTGCATGGAGTTTGAGCTATGCCGGAGCTTCGCCGTGGAGTCCGCCGTGGCCGTGTTACTGACGCTGCAGCTCTGAATCAACAGTCTACAGACAAGAAACAGAGCAAAAAGGTTGCAGAGCCCGCCGCGGAGAGGCCGAGGCCGAGGACGAGGTTAGCGGCGAGGAAGTTGAAAGAGGAAGATAAGGTGAAGCTTCCGGTGGTGGAAGAAGAGGAGAAGGAAGTTATGGCGATTGGTAACGATAGTGGTGGCTCTAACAAGGCGGCTGCACAGGAAGAAGAAGGAAACACTGCTCCTTTCCCTGAAAGGGTAAAGCTTTATGCTGTTGGAGACAATCTTTTTTCATGCATAGTGATTAACGGTTATTCTGTCTCTTTGTCAGGTTCAAGTTGGAGGGTCACCGATCTATAAGGTTGAGAGAAAGCTAGGGAAGGGTGGTTTTGGACAAGTGTTTGTTGGACGGCGTATTAGTGGTGGTAATGAACGTAGTGCAGGAGCTAGCATCTTGGAGGTAATTAAATGCAATTCATTTTATCCTTTGGATCATATTGTTACCGTTCTCACATTTCCATTTTTTTCTTAATAAATAGGTTGCTCTGAAGTTTGAGCATCGAACCAGCAAGGGATGCAACTATGGTCCTCCACATGAGTGGCAAGTGTACAAGTGGGTGTTTGATTCTCTCAGATTTTAGGTACTTTGTTGAGTTGAAATGTGTAATCAGTATTTTTTTTTTTGTGAGCAGCACCTTGGGTGGTAGTCATGGAGTCCCTAGAGTACATTTTAAAGGGAGGCAAGGAGACTATTATGTTATGGTATTGGATTCCTCCCTTCCACTTCTCTCCTTTCTGCTTTTTTCTCTGGTCAGTATCATTGATGATTGATGGTAGTTCTTTTTTTTGGCCTCAGGTTATGGACATACTCGGGCCGAGCTTATGGGATATATGGAATACTTCAGGGCAAGCGTGAGTATCCATTACATTCTTGAGAGTTCTTATCTCTTCTTCATTAATAGATAACTAATGTAGTTTTCTATATATGAATATCCGGAATTAATTTGGTTTCTTGCATTAAATTTCCAGTGTGACTATCCTAACGATTCTTTTTCCTTTCTCTTTACAGAATGTCCTCAGAAATGGTAGCTTGCATTGCAGTTGAATCACTGTCCATCCTTGAAAAGATGCATGCAAAAGGGTTTGTACTTGAACCTTTTTTGTTATTGTATTTATCTTGGTTGTCTGAGGTTCCTTCTTACATCTGTTTGAGCTTTTGCACGGCTAAGTTACTATATTTTATCTTTGTTTACTAAGCTAACAAAGTCATGATTTGCTTCGCTTTCAGTTATGTGCATGGAGATGTTAAGCCAGAAAATTTCTTACTCGGCCAGCCTTCAACGTCTCAAGAGAAAAAGCTGTTTCTTGTTGATTTGGGACTAGGTTTGTTGATTACATTCTCTCTGTGATTTTTCTTAGGTGCTTATTTATATTCCTCATCTTATTAACTAACTTTTCAGCAACAAAGTGGAGAGAAGGTGGTGGTAGCGGACAACATGTTGAATATGATCAACGTCCTGATATGTTTAGGTAAGAATTTTCCATCTGTTACCTATCTCTAATTTCTATATCCACTCTTACTCTCTTCTTGAATATTTCTCTCCTTAATTTTGTAGGGGGACAGTTAGATACGCAAGTGCACATGCTCACTTAGGTAGAACTGCTAGTAGAAGGGATGATCTTGAATCATTGGCATATACACTGATCTTTCTTCACCGAGGTAGATTGCCATGGCAAGGATATCAGGTACTGCAGACCTATGTAATTGTTTTGTAGAATGAAGTTGTTAGCATGCTTGATTCTCTGGTAAACTTTTATCTTGCTCAATTTTCAGGGAGATAACAAGTCATTCCTCGTTTGCAAAAAGAAGATGGCAACATCACCGGATATGCTTTGTTGTTTCTGTCCCCCTCCTTTCAAGCAATTTCTTGAGATCGTGGTAAATATGAAATTTGACGAGGAACCCAACTATGGGAAGTTGGTATCTCTGTTTCAAGAGCTCTTGGGGGAGAATCCGGCAATTAGGCCCATAAACACAGAGGGTGCTCAGAAGGTGAAGTTTTATTCTGTACATCTTTGCTTTTTTTCCCTATTAGTAGTCACCTTGGAGTTATTGTTTGACGTCTTGTATTTGTTTTTTTGGTGGTAGATTATTTTTCAAGTAGGACAGAAGCGAGGTAGGTTAAGCATTGGGGAAGAAGAAGAAGAAGATGCCCCTAGGAAAAAAGTCCGTCTAGGAGTCCCTGCAACGCAATGGATATCGATTTACAATGCCAGGCAACCGATGAAGCAGAGGTAAAATGTCTTTTGATTTTCCACTGCTTCCAGCGGGAAGTCAAAGTTTCTGAGGGGAATGCGTTCTTTAATTCTTGGCTTCAATGTGTCTACAGTGAAAACTCTGGACTAACAATCTACTTGTGCAAGCAGGTATCATTATAATGTGGCTGATTCAAGACTGGCACAGCATATTGAGAGAGGTACCGCAGATGGTTTGTTAATAAGCTGTGTATCATCATGTTCGAATCTATGGGCATTAATAATGGATGCTGGAACTGGCTTCACAAACCAAGTCTACGAACTCTCTCCTGTCTTCTTGCATAAGGTTGGTCCAATGTTTCTTCGTTAATTAATTATTCTTAGGTCTGTGTTTTGTCAAGATGATCTTGTGTGAGAATAAACTCTGTTCTGTTTCAGGAATGGATAATGGAACAGTGGGAGAAGAATTACTACATAAGTTCTATTGCTGGTGCAGCCAATGGAAGCTCCTTAGTGGTCATGTCAAAAGGTAACATTTCCTGCTTTCATAAAAACGTTAATGTGCTGTCTTTCGAATATGTGGATGTTTGCCAATGACTATGGCTAGCATGAGAACCATTGATGGCTTATTCGATGTTTTGTTTTGAAATTGGGTATTGAAGGCACGGCGTATACACAGCAGTCATACAAAGTAAGCGATTCATTTCCATTCAAGTGGATAAACAAGAAGTGGAGAGAAGGCTTCCATGTAACCTCTATGGCAACAGCTGGAACCCGATGGGGTGTTGTTATGTCCCGCAATTCTGGCTACAGTGAACAGGTTAGACTTCAATGCTTCTTCATGTGATGTCTTTCTTCCCCTTTGGACTTATCGTTTTGATATATGTTTCATAAAATCACCAACTCTCTTTGTGCAAAAAAAAAAATTCACCATCTCTCTCTTCAGGTTGTTGAACTGGATTTTCTGTATCCGAGTGAAGGCATCCACAGGCGGTGGGATGGTGGATTCAGAATCACATCAACAGCAGCCACAACCGATCAAGCTGCTCTAATCCTAAGCATCCCACGGCGTAGGCTGGTCGATGAGACACAAGAGACATTGCGTACTTCTCAATTCCCCAGCACACATGTCAAGGTGAGTAGAGTTTAAGATTACTCTCTCTTCCCATGAATATACCTGAGATCTTGTGTCTTGTTTTACCTTCTGTTGTGCAGGAAAAATGGGGAAAGAATCTCTACCTTGCATCATTAAGCTATGGCCGAACTGTATCTTAAAAACTTTTAAGAGAGAGAGAGAGAGAGTAAGAAGCTTCTATTGTGAAAGTAGTGAGACATAATCACCTATTTTTAACTAGACATTACCCCTTTAAAACTGCTATTTATTTTTTGTATCAAGAGGTTTATTTTGTTGCAAGTATAATATACTGTATTCTTCAATGTTCTCTCCATACACGACCTGAAATCTTCAACTTTAGTTCCTTGCTGTTGGTATTGTCGGCAGAGAAGAACAAAGCCAACTTGCGAGTGATGATTAAGCCGTCTTGGCTGTTACGGACCGTCTTGTGACTGTCACGAATGCTTCTAGGTACGCCTTGCCATGTCATCTTCCTGCCATTGCCATTGATCTCCAACGTGTAGCTGAAGCTCGTCGCTTCCTCTTCATCTCCCATGAACTGCATGAAAGCTATGTACATGGGTGTCTTCTTTAAGTGGAATGCTTCAAAGTATAAGCAGAATTGTCGACCGTAACAATCCAGAAGCTGCGTTGTTTTGTGTGGGTAAGAGAATTAACAAAGCGACAGAATAATCTGAAGTAGTCTATGAGCTTTAACTTACAGTTAACATCCAAGTAGCATGATGAAGATGTTTAGGATTATGATGAACATATCGATGACTGAAACTTCTCCCATCATGCATTTCAACATGATGATCATTCCTTAGATGCTGAAGCAGCCACTGAATATCTCCTGTGGCTGTACACTTGGATCCAGAATAGGGACAATTATACGGGTTTTCCTTATCATTGTCGAGCTCTCCGGTGTAGTCACTGGAACACTGTAATAAGTTGTGCTAGTTACAGTGTCTTATCATTCTCGTATCTAAACAGATTTGTATACATACCTGGTAGATTGTAGAAGAAATCTGATTTGTACAAACCGGATAATCAAGCAACTCATGGACCTGAGGTTCAATCTGAAGGTGATTGATTCGAGGTTCCATTAGAATTCATGAAATCAAAAGGCAAGTGATGGATTGAAAGAGGAGAAATGTATATGAATGTAGGTTTTGTTATGTATGTATGTACTGATGTAGAATAAACCACATATATACGTTACACGTTGTTTAAAGTTTCAGCTTTGAATGATTGAAGACAACGTGAAGTAAATGGTGAAATATAAGAGTTGGCTCCGTAGATTGCGTAAAAGAGCTTGATTTTAGGGGAGAAAATAATACAAACAAAAAAACATATAGTATATGACTTGTGATTGAAACTAACAATTTAGTCAAGGTTCTTGGTAACACGACACCATGAGTTGTCATACTATGTATCCAATTGGATCTTGCAAGTTGTAAGTAACCATCAGTTTTCAGATGCCATGTGGACAAATGACTCTTAGCCAAATCAAATTATTGCATTTATTATAACCAAAAAGCAATACTGATTGATCTTTTAATCAGTGATGGTTAAAAAACAAAAGACATTGCATGAGAACAAAACAAATTCCAAATACAAAAATCTTGTTGTCTGACATTGTTATTAATGTAAATTTTGGAAATTGTTCTCATTCACTGTTTAAATAAAGGAAAATGGAATTTTGAAAAAGAGAGAAAACATTAATTATAAATATTTCATAATGTTAGTATCAACAAAATGAACCAAAAACAAACTAAATTCACAGACATTTTTTTACTTAATATAAATAAACTAGAGTAACAGAAAACAACTGAACATATAATTACATAAAACTCTTAATATTAGTAGTGAGATTTAAGACTACAATACTAGTCTTTTCATCATATCCATATAATACTCTTGAACACTTGAAACACACTAGCAAAACACTTTTTGCATGTAAATCATCACACAACTCTCAGAGATGTCAAAGGAGGAGTATCTCCTCTACCAAATCCCCTGTCTAAGATTCGATAAAACGGGTTACATAAAACATGGGCCTACCAAATAAGGCCCATTGGGTTATTACTTAATACTAATGTAGAGTATCACCTTTGTATATATAATATGATAAAAAGTGATGAAGATATGTTACATGTCATTATTGACATAACCAAATAGGCCCATATACAAAGTGGTGAAATGTTGAAGATAAAGGAGAACATGCAAATGTTAATGATGTAGGGTCATTGTCTCTCCATTTTATCGCACTATGAAAGCAGTGACATTTTCGCCTCGATTCAAATAATGTTGTTTCACATGCCCTTTCAACATCTCTCTACTCACATGTCATTTACTTTGTGATCCCAATTCTGTGATAAATCAAACATAAAAGATCTTAAACCTCTTATCCATCTTACGGTCAATCTCTTTATATATTTCTTAAAAAAAAAAGAAATCTCTTTATATACTCTGGTTTCTGATATACCAAACAGAAGGTAATAAAGTGTAAAGTAAAATAACATTAATGGTAAAAACCTGGTGACTTTAATTAGAACATAGGTTTCTGATCATGTGTGTTCATGCGTCTTCACGCATTGATCGTATATGATGACTGGACCAGGTGGGTTTATGCAGGAACCTGTATAAAGTGTAATCATTGTAATGCGCAGAAGTTGAAAGTATATAATTGTAATGATTGTTGAATAAGATACCTTTTCATGCTAATAGTTGTACACTTTGGACCTGCATGGCTAAGAAAAAGGTGGTTGCAGCAACTAGTTGCTCGAAAATGGCACGTAGTGGACCTCATTTTTCATTGTTCCTACATTAGTTTTACATCATGAACTATACCTATGGCCACGTTAACGTGTTTGGGTGTGTATATACCGTGATGAGTACTGAACCATCTTATTGTGAAAGATTGTTGTTTCAAATTTTACTCTTTTTTCTCAAAAAAAATATCTCTCTTTAGCTTTATTTTTATTTTTTAAAATGGGTTAAATAGATAATTGTCGAAAGACCCTTAAAAATGGTGGAGGTACCTGGGACAATAATTAATTACACTCACATCTGTTTATTGATTTTTACTCTAAAATGATAATAAATGTATGTTACCGTTCTGGAGAGATTTAATGCATTTTTCATTTGAAATAGAGAATCCATTAGCAAAATCAATACGCAACCTCGGAAGAAAACATAGTATTTATGACGGTAAAGACAGTTCATTATGTCAGTGTCATTATGAAAGTGAAAACACAAGTATAGTAGTTACAGAATCCAGGGTTCTTGCGTGTTTCTGTGGGATGCACAAAAATAAATTAATTTTTAATTTATTCAAATTTAAGTTTTGCCTTGGTTTGTTTCCACTGACTGAATTAAACATGTAAGTCAGTAAGTGGGCTTTGACCAAAAAAAAAAGTCAGTAAGTAGGTTTAATTTATTTGACAAGTTCTTTTCTTCTTAAGAATTCTTAATATTGTACAATAACGTATATAGTTGTTGGCATAAAAGAAACATTAACAATCTAAGAGTAATGTATAGTCTTTTTTTTCTTTTTTCTTTTTTTGTCACGACAGTAATGTATACTTCCTCCGTTTCTTAATATAAGTCGTTTTAAACTTATGCATGTAGATTAAAAATATAATTAATTTCTTACATTTTTCAGACAAAGATATCATTAATTATTTACCTAACTACAATTCAACCAATAATAAAATAGAAGGTATATTACCATGGTCATATAACATTAATTGTTAATAAATTTTATATTGAAAACTGAAAACGTCCTATAATTTGGAACAAAAAAATTTCTTTAAAGCGACTTATATTAAAAACGGAGGGAGTAGTTATTAATAGTTATTTGGGTGGTAGTGTGACAGGAGGAGATTGATTGAAGCTATGACGGCATTGGCCGCCGTTGATGAATGATGATGCGTCTGGCGACGGTGACAGAGCTAGCTTCATAGAGCATCTAGGACCCATAAACTTAGAAGTGTGTGACGCTGAACGAAACTAAACGTTAACTAATCAAAACTACACATTGATACAAAGAAACTAAAACCCCTAAATCATTAGAATAATTATTCAAGTAAACTTTTGTATACAGAGATATCGTGGGATCATGCATCGTGGAAATCTTTTTTTTGTTTATAAAAGAGGACCACAGGATCTAACGATTATAATTATTTTTGTAAAATTGTAATAAGGAAAAGAGTAAAAAATTGTGAAATTAGAGAGAAAATGATTAGAGGGGCTGGTTGGGGTTGGACGGGTCCACGAGGGTTTACTACATGACACCGAGCCTGAACTGGCAGGCAACCTGTGATTGTGCTCTGTTCATTACTTACACATACTTTGGACCATTTCCTTTTTGTTTTGTCTCTTACACATTAACATACTTTTAATTATCTTCTTTATTTTCTATATAATCCCATCCGATTGATTCCCCCCTTTTATTTGATTCATGCAAAGGCTTTTTATATGTACTATTATAAAGAACATATGCTACCTTAATTATATTTGAATGGTTCTTAAATAATATAAGAACAACGTAATAAATTATATTAGCATTCAGCATCTAAGAATATATTTTTTTAAAAAGCATTTGACAAGTTTTGTCGTCTGTGTCTACGTACTTGTTTAGAAAACCACGTTTAAAGATGGAGACTGCGTTTGATTCAAATGTCATTTGGAAGAGGTCTGTCGTCGAGAAGGTAGATAGAAGATCTAAAATATGGTCACAAAGCTGCAAAATTTAAATTCAAACTATAGAGTTCTTTTTTTTTTTTTTTTGTTTGAAGCAAAAGTTCTTATATTATATAGTACCACTACTGATAAAGAACAAAAATTGTCATCTTTCAGTTCAAGCAATTTTCAAACAAAGCAATCTCAAATTCATTTTATTGTTATGAATGGATTTCCAAAATGAAATATCTTGGATATATGTATAATAAGTATCTGAATGGCATCTTAATTTACTGTTATCGTTCTCTTTCTTCTGATATCTCAAGTAAACACACATTTGTGCCAATTTTTTCACACTTAAAGTTACAACACATAATTAGTTTAAAAAAATAAATACAAATACTAGAATTTACAAGTAAAACAAGTTTTCTAAAGATTTTTTTTGAGAGATTAATTAATAACACTACTATTCCCCACAAAATCTAAGTATCTTTCATAAAATTTGAATTTTCACTTTTCATATCATAGTTCAAATTAGGACCCATGAAGGCTTCCCAAAGGCAAACTAAAATAATCGGGAGTTGGGACCAATCCTCTACATAGTCCTAATACAGCGGCCGATATGCTTGTTTAAAAGACTTAAGTTACTCATGGTCAAACCGTTCCATATAAAATATAGTCCAAAAATTATAAACCAACATATTTGTGGAACAATTGAGAAATTTTCAAATTTTACAGTTTGAGATTAGGTTTTATTTGATATATAATGCTAAAAAGAAACTAATTTCTCCAAAAAAAAAAAACTCCAAATGCAGTAGTTTGGTCAATGATGATAACCTGATAAAACTAAAACAATTCTACTACAATCAATGTTTTGGATTAAAACTTGTAGCTGAAATAATTCAAAGTTTCAAACTAAATCGTATTATTAATAAGATTACTTATTTTTAAGAAGGGTAAAGACTGGAAAAAATCTAGTAATAACTAATAAGCAGAGGAGAGCTTGATTAATAGTAGAGTACCAGAAAGATAGTAAGTTTGTTGTTGTTACTAGTAAGCTAAAATCTTGGGTATCTTTCAGAATCTTGTGAGCTTTTTTATCTCTTCAACAAAGTACAGCTTCTTGCTCTCTTTTTGGAATTGCAATCTCAAATGAGTCGAGTACTGAAGCGAGGGAAGCCGGAGAAGCCTGTAGTATCTGATGGTGCTCAAAAGGTTATCGTTGCTGTTAAAGCATCTAAGGAGATTCCAAAGTCAGCTTTGGTTTGGGCTTTGACTCATGTTGTTCACCCTGGAGATTGCATTACCCTCATTGTTGTTGTTGTCCCTTCTCACAACTCAGGTATGTTGATTGAAGCTTCTCCTTGTTTTGCTCTGTTTATACTTATTCACATTTTGCTTTCTGATGAATGTGTAGGAAGAAAGCTTTGGGGTTTCACTAGGAGTTTCCCTATGTTTGCTGGTGACTGTGCAAGTGGTCACCGGAAATCACATTCTATAGCACTACCAGAGATAAAGAGTCATCTCACTAACACTTGTTCCCATATGATTCTCCAGCTTCATGATGTCTATGATCCTAATAAGGTTTGCTCTCTAGGCAGCTATGATGATCTCTTGAAAGCATCACATGTCTCTCACACTTCTATTTTATAGATAAATGTGAAGATTAAGATTGTTTCTGGATCACCCTGCGGAGCAGTTGCTGCTGAGTCTAAGAAAGCACAAGCAAACTGGGTAGTACTTGACAAGTAATAATTTTACTTTCATCGTATATGATGGCTTGATCAGTTACATATGCTTCCACCAACTTACATGGTGCCATATGTTTTGTTTTACAGACACCTCAAGGAAGAAGAAAAACGGTGTATGGATGAGTTGCAATGTAACATTGCGGTGATGAAGCGTTCTCAGGCAAAAGTTCTGCGTTTAAACTTGGTTGGATCGCCTAGGAAGGATGCTGAGAAAGAGTTTCCAGAAGCAGCATCTGAAAACACACACACAAAAGGACCGTTAGATTCTATTAGAGGGCTGCCTGTAACTCCTACTAGCAGCCCTGAGCTAGGCACACCATTCACAAGTACAGAAGCTGGCACTTCATCAGTGTCAAGCTCTGACCCTGGAACCTCACCTTTCTTCACTTTGGGAATGAGTGGGTACATGAAGAAGGATGGTGGATTAGTCATCAAGGAGAATGATGATGATTCAGGCTCTGAAACAGAGAGTGAAAGTCTATCATTAGCGTCGACTAGTATGAGATTCCAACCATGGATATCAGAATATATTAGCACTCATCGCCATTCATCTCAGGAGGTGATTGATAAGTTCTCTAAACTGGATGTAGATGTTGAGTTGTCTTCTAGTCAAAGGATTGCTCCACCTGGTCCACCTCCTCTTTGTTCTATCTGCCAGCACAAGGCACCAGTATTTGGTAAACCACCGAGAGTGTTTTCATATGCCGAGTTAGAGCTTGCAACATGTGGCTTTTCACGGGCTAACTTCTTGGCTGAAGGTGGATACGGATCTGTTCATCGAGGTATACTACCGGAAGGGCAAGTAGTTGCAGTAAAGCAACACAAACTAGCCAGTTCTCAAGGAGATGTAGAGTTTTGCTCCGAAGTGGAAGTTCTCAGCTGTGCTCAGCACAGGAACGTTGTTATGCTGATTGGTTTCTGCATTGAAGACAGCAGACGGCTCTTGGTTTATGAATACATATGCAATGGTTCACTTGACTCTCATCTATACGGTAACGTTGCCTTAAATTTCCATTTGTGATTCTTTGTGGTGGAGAATGTTTGCTCAGTATCAAGATCTTATCCAGGTCGCAAAAGGGAAACACTGGAATGGTCAGCACGGCAAAAGATTGCTGTTGGAGCTGCAAGAGGTCTTCGGTATCTACACGAAGAATGCAGAGTTGGTTGTATTGTCCATAGAGACATGCGTCCTAACAACATCCTCATCACTCATGATAATGAGCCACTGGTATATATATATTAACATGGCCTTTGCTCGTTCCTTGTAACAATTCACTTCTCAAACCTAATTCACTTCTTTTTTAAACTCTATCAGGTTGGAGATTTTGGTCTAGCGAGATGGCAGCCTGATGGGGAACTAGGTGTAGAAACAAGAGTGATAGGAACGTTTGGGTGAGAACATCAACGAAAGCTATCCTTTACTTACTGAAACTTGAACGATCTTTCTCTTGATAAAGGCAATGTACTTTGTTGTTGTGCAGCTATTTAGCTCCAGAGTATGCTCAAAGCGGACAGATCACGGAAAAAGCAGATGTCTACTCATTCGGTGTTGTGTTAGTTGAGCTAGTCACTGGCCGCAAAGCCATTGACATTACTATGCCGAAAGGCCAGCAATGCCTCACTGAATGGGTAATGAATTCACATGCTAAACTGTACAGCAAAGTAATAGTACTGATGCTCGTTGGTTGTTCTTATCTTAGGCACGTCCGCTACTAGAAGAATATGCGGTGGAGGAACTTATAGATCAGAGGCTTGGTGACCGTTTTGTAGAAAGTGAGGTCATTTGTATGATTCATGCAGCTTCGTTGTGCATACTTAGAGACCCACATTTGAGGCCACGCATGTCTCAGGTAATCAAAACTAACCCTTGAAGTCACTCTCTTCAGTGTCAGGATGATGGCAATATGCTAAAAAAACGTTTGGTCAATGATGAAGGTGCTGCGTATACTGGAAGGAGATATGATCATGGATGGGAACTACGCATCAACTCCAGGTTCAGAGGGAAGCGGGCGGTTCTTGGCAGATCAATACAGCAGCTGTCAGCTAACGAATGATGGGTCAGATATGTTCAGTGAAACGCCAGTAGAAGCTTTACGGAAGAGGGAAAGAGGTCAGAGGCTGGAACTAAACCATAACAAACAGTACTAAGATTAAGATATTTAAGTAAAATCACATAACTGTATCTTTTGAAAAGTTTAGTGGGTAATGTGGTCCTAAGCTGGTAAGAAAGCTATTTTGACCCCTTTTTTGTTTGTTTGTTTGTATAGTGGGGTAAGATGCAAACACGGCTGGTAAAAATGTTATCAAGGGGTTTGAAATTGTTTTTGGTACAAGTTAGTTATACAACAAGAGGCTTTGTCTTCTTTTGATTTTGAATTATTGGAGTGTGGACAGAGGGAGAGAGGAACAAGTCTATATGGAAGTAACACACAGTAAGGGACTATTTAAAGGTTAGATAGCTAACTGGTTGAATGATTTAGATTTCGATTATACTTACACTAGCAGATGGCGGTTTGCTATTTTGATCAGAGTCCACTTGGCTGTTCACAGCAAAGGAAACCAGTATACATTAGTCTTTTGCTTTTGACAAGAGAGATAAGTATATATACACACGTGGCCTTTCTTTTCTTCTGGAGTTTGATCTATACAAAGAGTTGATCTTGCTTGAGGATCGAACTTCACACCCCGAATTTAATTAATCAATGGCATAAAAAGAGAGAAGGATGTTGTTAGGACCGAGACCTCATATAACGGTCCAATCCTTCTGAAACCGGTCCTTCTCTACCCGAAGACGATAACGTCTCGCGGACCGAGACCTCATGCTCCCCTCTGTCGTAGTTCACATACACGGATTTCTTCTCCTGGAGTGCGTCGGAGGAGGTCTTCGCCGCTCGAGGACGATAGGCGCCAGAAGATTCCGGCGGAGTGATGAGCTGAGTAACCGTTGCCATTGGAGCATGACGCGGGGAAAAGAAGGAGGATCTACGGTGGATAAAGTGATAGATAGCATCACTTCGGTTCGAATTGGTTTTGTATTTGGTTTTTTAAAAAAGTCCGGTTTGTGCTTTCTCACTCACTCGCTCGTTTTTTTAGAATTTTGAAAATTTGTTAAAATCTAAGAAAATCAAAAGGCTATAGCTCACAAAAACAAGGAGGTGGTGCTCACTCTCTAGAGCTGAGAGTGGGCAATCTTAAAATGTATTTTTATACCATTAAATTTATTTATTTTCAAATTTTTTTTTCATATATATGATTATATCATCACATTCTAATAGTTAGAAACTCCATTTAACAATTTTGAACACTTTGAAATTTTTAAATATGTTGATCTAGGAACAACAATACTATTTTTGATATCATGATGTTTTATGCATTTTAATGAAAACTGCGTGTGGTTTTGTTCTATTCTTGACATCGTGATGTTTTATGCATTTTTAATGGAACTACATGTAGTTTTGTCGTTTAATTTCAGGAATGGAGGATTCATCTCTTCATTTACTTCAACAGGCTAACACAAGAGTGTGAACTGAGTCTTTGTTCAGTCATCTCGTGACACAGATCCAATGTCACAAACATTCACATGTATCATCACTTCGTCACTTGCTTCTCTATGTCGAGAAACAAAGAAAGGAACTGCTGTAATGTAAATTTAACCTCAACATGGGACACAAAGTGAAACACTCACTTTCTTTTGTTCTGTTTTGCGCCTGAGACATTCTCTGCAGTTATCTCATTGTTAAATTTATGTTATGTTTTTTCTTTCTCTCAAATGAAGCATTTTTAAGTCTTGAAGTACAAGCAATGTCTACAAGAGTCAATCATCCTTCAATAGTATAATAATGCGTTACTTTTTAATCAAGGTTGTAGATTTATTAACTAAAGTAGATTGAGACGTGAAAGAAAACGAAGTGAAGAAGTAGATCTAGTCACTCCTGCCTAACTCTCTGGTCTAATGTAATGTTAATGATAATATTTAAAATTTAAAATTTAAACCTTGTACTGTCTCTCTTAATTAACTAACAAACTCTTGTATGTTTCTGTTTATCACTTGTCGTTATTCGATTAATATTTTAATAAAAAAAGAAACCCCCTATTATCTTTTGAAATGTAATCGCCTAGTGCTACTCTTTATGCTACTTCCGACCAAAAAAAAAGGGTTGCTCATTGTTTATTAACATAGATATGTGGAGCTGCTTGTTAATTTAATTATACTTTTGATTCTTTAGACAATTATTCCACTTCTCAAGATGGGATTATAATGAAAAACAGAGTAAATAAAGTGATGAAAGAGGAGCATAAATATTTAGAGATATGGACAGACAGATAGATAGATATCACTTACCAAACCAGTAAAGAAAATGTTTGATAGAGATGCAAGATGCCTTCTGTCTCATCCAGCTCTCACGCCTCATAACTTGTCCTTCCGATGCAGGCCTGTCATTCAGCGCGGCTGCTTTACATGCGGCGGGAAATATACTGTGAGGGAGCTTGATTTTTTGCAGTACTACTGCACAACCTGCGGTGTGGAGTTCCACAACGATTGTCATAAGCGTCCAAGGAGGATCACACATCCTTATCACCTCCAACACCCTCTCACTCTCTTCTATCGAGACCCTGAAACCGGAACAGTCTCTAACATCATCCCTGACGCAAGCCCTTCCGAGCCAGACAGATTTGGTGAAGAACCTGACACATGTGATCAAGGGCGGTACCAGTTTGTGGATATTGTTCCGTCCATATCTGATATCATATTCGACAAATGCACTTGGTGTGGAAAATGTTTCCAAGGTGATTGGTTCTATCGTTGTTTGATATGTAGCTTTTGCTTGGATCTCCCTTGTGCGGAGAGACTTCCACCTCTTACTGTTGCAAACCCAAAAGGTCATCACCACTCACTTCTCTTCTTGCCTCGACCATTGTTAGTTCCATGTGATGCTTGTGGGTTGGTGGATGTGCGGGAACCAAGTTATGCTTGTTTCCAATGTAACTACATGGCTCATCAAAGTTGCATCGACTTACCCCGAGTCATCAAGATTACGCGCCACCCACACCGTCTCCATTATATTCCATACCGGTCACCACTGAGTTTCTCATGCCGGATTTGCTACAAAGATGTTGACATCAAATATGGACAATATTCTTGTAATCAAGAAGATTGTTCTTATGTAGTCCACTCTAGATGTGCCACGCATGTGAATGTATGGGATGGGACGGATCTGGAATGGCAACCAGAAGATTCCAATGAAGAAGACATTGCATCTTTCAAGAACCTAGGCAATGGCGTTATAGATCATTTTGGTCACGAACATCTTTTGGAGCTCAAGAAGCACGATGGAGTTGGAGACACAGATAAGCAATGTGACGCATGTGTATTTTCTATTGTTTCTCCCCAATTATTCTACCATTGCGAGAGATGTGATTACTCTCTCCACGAGGTATGTGCTGGTCTACCAAGAAAGCTGGATCATGCATTGCACAACCACACTCTTTTCTTAGACCCGTCTCCCCCGAACAACTACTCTTACATGACTTGTTCTGTTTGTTTCCGAGCATCCACTGGTTTCAGGTACCCATGCTCTAAAGAGGGTTGCAGACTTTTTTCAGCAGATGTTCGATGCATCTGAGTGAAAGAGTGTTTCATCCACAAAAGCCATGATGATGGCCATCCCGTTTTCTTATCAACATCATACAGCGGGGAAGATGTGATCCTTTGTAAAGGTTGCAAGAAAAGATGTTCGGGGTCTCATCTACACTGTACGGTATGCGAATACGCTCTGTGTTATCCATGTGCTACCATTCCAGATGAGTTACACTACAAGTACGACAAGCATCCACTCACCCTTTCCTACGGCAAAGAAAAAAGCAGCTGCGCTGATGATGTCTACTGGTGCGAGGTGTGTGAAAAACTGTTAGATCCAAAGGAATGGTTCTACACATGCGATGAGTGTTGCACCACTGTCCACCTTCAATGCGTATTCGGATCCTCTTTTTTTATGAAGCCTGGTTCCAGGTTCAATATCACATATGGATGTAGATCTGTCGAAGTTATCAGCAACAGTAGTAACACTCGAGAACGTTGCTATATATGTCATAACCTTTGCACAGGTTCCATCTACTACAAAGGCTACAATGAAATTTGCAAGACGAAGTATTCATATTACAAAGGCTGGACTTCTAGAGTTCCTATTTGCTCTTGGTATTGTCTAACTGAGAGAAGATGGTAGGTAACAAAAAACCTCTTTGGAGGTAGGTGTTACGTTCCTTACTTTGTCAAACATTCACTGTCTGTCGATTCGAGAGTCTCGTCTTTCATCAGAATTGAAGGAACCATTTGTGGATATAGTTTGGCAAAACAAGCATATTAGTATTTCCTTCCAAAGTTTTTTTTTTTGTTGTTCAGTTTTGATTACTCTTTGGATATGTAATGGTTTCAACAGAAAAAAAAAAAAAAACTAACAAGAACAACAGATACTTGTTTCAAACACACCGTAAACAAGTCAAGCTGTGTGGCAACCTTTGCACAGGCTCATCTGCTTTCTTCCTGGTTCTTTTGTAGAAAGCTGTTAAAAAAAGGACCAGGAAGAAGCTGGATTAAAGAAGGGAAGATGTAAACAAAATGTTTGACAAACTATGGAGATGCAGAAAGCTGTTACAAAAGAACCAGGAAAAAGCTGGATTTAACGTAAGCCAAGAAGGGAAGAGGTGTTAGCCAAACCGTAACAAGTATTTGATACAAATGAGGCAAACCGGTTACGTTCCTGCACATAGCTGTGTGTTATATGACGTGGATGAAGAGCAGAAGGAGAAGATGTTACTTGGCCACAGTGAGAAACTGGCACAGACTTTTCCTACTGCTGAAACATTTTGCATGTTGTAATATTAGATTCAGCCAACATCTATAAAAATGTGCAGGTGTTGAAGAAAAAAAAGGCACAAATTAAAAAAAAGTTGATTTGATTCTTTCACTTTTGTCACAGACTACTACAATCACCCAAACATACAATAACAACCTCAAAAACTCCAAAGTTGGCATCTGTTCTGCAGACTTATCAGTTGGTTTCTTCCGTCTTGTGTGTTTCTAGTCAATCTTCACCGAAGAGTAGATCTTTCTCACGAACCAGAAGCAAGCATACTTCTTCTGAGAACGCAATCAACTTCGATTGAGAGCAATAAGCCGGTTTACCACCTCCGATACACTCCAATCCTTCTGAAACCGAAGACGATAACGTCTCGCGGACCGAGACCTCATGCTCCCCTCTGTCGTAGTTCACATACACGGATTTCTTCTCCTGGAGTGCGTCGGAGGTCTTCGCCGCTCGACGACGATAGGCGCCAGAAGATTCCGGCGGAGTGATGAGCTGAGTCACCGTTGCCATTGGAGCAGACGCGGGGAAAGGAAGGAGGATCTACGGTGGATAAAGTGATAGATAGCATCACTTCGGTTCGAATTGGTTTTCTATTTGGTTTTTTAAAATGTCCGGTTTGTGCTCTCTCTCTCACTCACTCGCTCGTTTTTTTAGAATTTTGAAAATTTCTTAAAATCAAAGAAAATCAAAAGGCTATAGCTCACAAAAACAAGGAGGTGGTGCTCACTCTCTAGAGGTGAGACTGGGCAATCTTAAAATGTATTTTTCTATCATTAAATTTATTTATTTTCAAAAAAAAAATTCAGATATATGATTATATCATCACATTCTAATAGTTAGAAACTCCATTTAACAATTTTGAACACTTTGAAATTTTTAAATATGTTGATCTAGGAACAACAATACTATTTTTGACATCATGATGTTTTATGCATTTTAATGGAAACTGCATGTGGTTTTGTTCCATTCTTAACATCGTGATGTTTTATGCATATTTTGATGGAACTGCATGAAGTTTTGTCGTTTTCAAGAATGAATTCATCTTTTCATTAATGTAAACTGAGTAAAATAAGTCTTTGTTCTTAGTCATCTCGTACTTCTAAAATGTAGATGGAACGGTAGAAACCTATGTAATCAATTGACAAAAAAAATATCAAACTTGAGGGCTAAAGAATGATGAATTCACTTTAAGTAGAGATTCTTAAGATAATTCATATAATAATGCAACCTTAGTAAGAGAGTGAAGAGACTAAAAGTGAGTCAGTGATCATCTAAACGAGAGAGACTATTCAAATGATATTCTTATGGCAGTGAAATAAAGCAAACTTCAAAACCAAAATATGCTATAGCGTCTACCAAAGGATCTGAACAGTATTACTTCGAGCCTATCTTGCATATGGATGGTATCGACTACTACTGCTACTATAACCCCTCCCATATGGACCACCTGCTCCTCCAGATTCAAAGGCCCAACCATATCCACCGTAGCTTTCCCCTCCTCCATGACCATATCCACCACCAGGTCCATAAACCTCACCACCAAACCCGTTCCCATAGGGTCCAAAACGACTAGAATAGCCAAGGAGTGGTTCTTATTGAGTTAGTAATATGATAGAGATGGTCAATTTGTATATATATCTTTGAAACATCTTCTCCCGCAAAAAAAAACATTTGTATATTCGGTTTTACTTTTGTTTCGCGCTGCTATCTTTTTCCTTTTTTTAAAAACAGCAAAAAAAAGAATTTGTTGACAGTGGGATTTGAACCCACGCCCTTTCGGACCAGAACCTTAATCTGGCGCCTTAGACCAACTCGGCCATATCAACTTTGTTGCACTGTAAGCCATTCATATAGTTTATTATCTATGTGGATTGTGAAATCGCAGCATAGAACAAAGTTGACGGAAGAGAATATACATAGACAGAGGTGAAAGACGGATCCAATTTGCATGCCACGGTGTCACTGATGAGTAACAGCTTAGTAGGAATCTGAGAAATAGCAATGAAGACAAGCGCATAAGATTTTAATTATAAACCATATAACAATCGTTGATTGGCTTCTGTTTTAGTACAAGAGACAGAATATGAAAAGCCTTAGTTCATTCATCTCCTACAGACATGTAGCAACAATTTGCTGAATCAATCACTTCATGTATCTGTGTAGGAACTTTCTGTGGAAGTCATTCCTGATTGTATCATTGATGAAGCGCTTAGGTGCTTTCATTTCCCCACGTGCCTGATTCTTGAATACCACATCATCATCCCACCTGCAAAAGAGTAGAAAACAATTAGATAAGAGTATGATCCCATGATTGATTCATGACTAAACAAAGATATTCAAAGGTGGTGCTAACCTCCTTTTGACACTAAATGAAGTTGGAGTGTTGTTAAGTAGTGGGTTTCCTTTGAGAAGCTCTTCCTCTTTGGCGTTTAGCTCTTCCATCTGCTGCTGTTTTTCCTGGAAAAATGTGCATGCAATTGATATCACATTAGAACACATTGTCACAAGACAAAACTTCCTTATGTC
This sequence comes from Sinapis alba, assembly GCA_012274485.2. Lineage (NCBI taxonomy): Eukaryota > Viridiplantae > Streptophyta > Magnoliopsida > Brassicales > Brassicaceae > Sinapis > Sinapis alba. Next base: position 105,648 of record MU106336.1, on the reverse strand, counting down.
AAATGTGATAAGAGAAGAAAAAAAACTATCCTAGCCTTTTTAAAATAGTAATCTGAGCAGAAATATCACAAAATACTTACCTTCCTGAGCCTCTCCTCCACCCTTTCTCTCTTTATCTGGTCGAGTTCAGCCATGAGGGCTTCAGTGTCGTCCTCGTCACTATCATCGCTTTCGTCATCACTAACAAAGACAAAAATAAATCGTAAGATAAGTTCCAAGGAACTGGAGAATTAGGAGCACGTAACGTAAGCCAGGACTTCGTTATACATTTTCCACATAATCAATTGCATTTACCAAAATTACGTCCAACATGAAACAGCTATGCTCTAGTTACCAACCTTGATTCTTAGCCAAATTTAAAGCACAAAGAAATACAGAAGTGCAAAGAGGAAGAGACAAGAATAGGTTACCTATCATCATCGCTTTTGATATCAACATCAGAGTCATCAGCATCTACACTGCGAGGAACAATTCGATCTTCAGGGTCCCTTTTAGAGCCTAAAATCAAGGATAGTTAGAAAGACATATGATCAAACTATATGCATTCTATGACATAAACAACAATAAGAATTAAAAAAAGTGACTCTCTCTAACCTTCCAGTAATAGCTGATTCCCTCTCCTGCGGTCTCTATCATCTAACAATAAAACAATACCTCATTAACAAAACCATAGCGAAAAGGCTTTGAAATCAATAAAATCTTTAAGATACCACTGAAAGACTTGTCTTTGGAAGAGAAATGTCTCCTCTCACGCTCTTCAAGCTCATCACGAAGATTCTTCTTCTCCACTTCCTCTTTAGTGTGTTGCCCTTCCCTCCTGCCCAAACAACAAAACAAGAATCAAGCCCTATAAGATCAAATCTCTTCCACATACTATCAATACTCAAAGCCACAACAAGAGCCTGATAACAAACAAGCCATGAAAGCTTTCGATCTCAGCAACCTAAAAGACACTAAGTACATAGACCCTTTCTTCGATACTCAATTGCATGTAATCGGATCTGCGTCGAATCGAAAATCTCACCTTGGCTTTAAGGTTGTATGAGCAGCGACATCACGGGACGAATACTTCTGAGATGCGCCGAATATTCGAGCACCACCTTGCTCGTTACCTCCCTTAGCCGGAGCCCACGTTGGCCGAGCTGCAGTCGTCATCTTCGAGGAAAGAAAACCCTAATTCCCAATTAGAGAGACGATCAAATCAAAATTGAGATGAGTGACGAGATTGACTCGGCCGAGTTAGTTACGAGAGAGAAGAAGTGAAAAAGAAACAAGTCTGCTATTTATAGATGCGTTTTCTGTAGTGAGAAACGCTTCGCCGTTTGAACGACTATAAAACGACGGGTTGTGTAATTGTCTAAGACTACTGATCAGATTCATTAAAAGTTTAGAGAAAACTATAGTTAAATGGGCTCGAAGCCCATAGCATATTGTTTTAATCGGCCTAAATATTAAGTCCACCCTCAATCATATTATTTCTCTTCTCGTTTTTTTTTAAAAAAAAAATTTCGAGGTTCTGTCACTTTTTGATCAAAAATAAAAAAAGGTTTTGTCACTTCATCTCCTTATTTCATACGTTACGATACATAACAAAATCTGTGATCAATTTCCGATATGGCGAATAACCCCTTATGAAGATGTTATAGTTTCTATTATGAAGATGAACATGCATACAATTGCACAAATTATATAATAAGATCCCAATTTCGTAATCTTTGGTGGAGATATTTTATCGTCATTTCACACAATTCACTAGATGATCTTTTGAGCTAGTGTCGTGTACCACTGCAAGCTATGTGTCACGCCTGTAGATTTAAAATCAAAAGTTGCCTAGTTAGATGGTACACAATTAACTTATCCAGACCCGACAACATACCATAGTCTCGTCGGAGCACCCACATGCCCCAAGAGATTGATCAAAAGCTCGGTACGGCTTAACCACTCGGTATGGCTAAACCAAGAACAGTTTTATCTTGGGCATGGTGTGAAGCTTCCATACGTTTTTTCTCCGGTCAAAGTTCTGAGTAAATCCAATGTCACGAATTGAGAGAGCTCCTGCATATCCCGATTTTGTTGTGAAAGTTCCAGATTCAGTGTTCAGCCATATTAGGTTATATGGGGCTCCGGTTTCAAGTAAATCATTTCTAATGAGAATCAAACATGTGATACTTTATAAATCTAATAGGTGATCCAATAATTTTATCCACTAGACCAACTTGTTGGTGATCAGTTCCAAGATTAGTCATGAGTATCAGGAATGTTGGGTCCATCATCCTTCCAGTTCACAGCACCCACAGGCTACAAGGAACAAAGTACTGATTACTCTTACCTCACCTCTCATTCTCTCATCATTTGCTTTTTGTGGTTGCCCAACTTCACCACCTCCCTTAACCCCTTTTCACTAAAACTTTTTGTTATATAGTTTTCAGTTAAAAAAAACAAGACAAAAGTTGAGCTATGCACCATAGCTTCCTTTTACTTACTTGAAAACAATTGCATCTATTTACTTTTTCATCAATCTTTCCATATAAACTCAAACAATAGCATCTGAATGCATGATCTTTCCCAAAACTACTGATTTGCTTTACACGTTTACGAGTCTTTTGACATCTTTTACGAATATACATTTCCCTGCATTTTACAAAATATTTATGATCTTTGTTGGCTTTAGATTTTTGAGCATTATTGAGCATATGATTGTATTTGTTGAATTTGATCATTTTCCTCACAATATTAATTGGACCCACTTAAATCAAGAGAGCTTGATTGTTTATACTATTACAACTTGATTCTTTTTTTTTGTTTGGTTTCGTTATCCACTGATTGAGTTTACTGTTCCTTTTACATGACTTCTTTCAATTTTACTTTATTTTAATTTGGATTTTTTGGTATGTGTAAATAGCTCCATGATTGATTGATACACTCTCTAATTCATTCCTTGTTAGGAATTATTCAATCATACAAACCCAGATGCATAAAGTCGTTTGTTTGGAATACTTACAAACATGTTGCAATCACAGCCTAATATCAACATATAACTTGAGATAAATTGACCCGTTTATATAGTCATCTCATTTTCTCTCATACATGTATGTATTGATCACGAGTGGAGATGTTATGTTGTGTCAAGATCGTATAGTCTATTACTAGTCGATGGATTTTCCGCTCTAAGTCATTTTCTTAAACTTAATTATTATAAGCGAAAGAATGTATATTTATGTATAGTATCAGAATCGAGTACCTAATATTCATTATACATACACTTCAAATATCTTATCCTTGCTTGTTTGATACATGTAACATTATTAAATTCTTCTTTCCACTTTGCTCACTTTCTGTTGATTAATGGGTTTCATCAATTGGAATTAGTTAAATACTTATATCACATGTTTTCTTTTTAAATACTAACCTATATCGAGATGAATAGAGATAAAATAGATGGGAAAAGGTTAAAACCTAGTGACTAGAAGATTCTAATCAAAGCTTCAATGTAACATCATTTTGAAATATATCCAAATTAATTATTATTTTTGAGACTGGTGGTGGATATGTAGGATAGTGGGAAACTGAAAAAAAAAAGAGAGTAAAGCATGGAACTCTAAAAACTAAAAGCGAAGATGAGAGAATCTATCGAGTCTTTAAAGCAAAACTATATCCGCTTTTTATAGTTTAGATTCTATTATTCGTTGATAATTGTTCCACTATTTGCATATGATGGATAATGTGATTATACGTACACACACTGACTCAGCTTCTTTTTTTTTTAGATTATATTTTTAATTAATTAAATTTGTAACTATTATCGCATTCACATATGGTAAACAAATAAACAATCCTAAAATAAAAGTTGATATCACCAGTAATTTGAAAATTTCGGATTCAACATTTTGACGTTAAGTTAACATTACTATTGATTATAAACAGTAGTGAGTACCCTTTTTTTGTCACAGGACAGTAGTGAGTACCTAAAGTTTGTGAAACTATGATTTTAGAGTTCGATACTACCATATTCAATGAAATAAATGCAGTAATATAGTGATTCGTTTTATTTATCTTTCAGAGCAATGGTAACATAATCGTTAGATATTCCCCTAGTTTACAGTTTCATACGGTTCACGTTATGGGATCATCGCATCAGATGTTTTATACGACATTAATTTTCTTATGTTTCATCTTGGTGGATCTAAAAGTTTTCAGATCAAGAAATCAAACATTTTAATATAAAAATATCAACGGCCAAAAGATCAGAATTCATGAATAAAGCCATCAAATATCATTATATTTTTAGTTAAAAATTCACAATATGCAAAAATACACGTGTGCGTAGCAGCATTGTTCCGGATACTATCGGGTGCAGACAACGCATAGCTAATAATGTATATAGTACATCAGTCTAGGATATAGAATTAATAATAGAGATCGATATGATACGTGTATGGACTATTTATATGTGCATATAGTCATACATTGATCATGATATCAATCGTACTTACTAAATTGTTCTCTAGTTGTATATTAAATTGCATGCATTTCTCTAATGATGAGCTCCTTTTTTGCATAACATAAAGAGTAATACCACTAAATGACATTTTCACAAATATAACTACTGCATGCTTTTTCAAATAGAGTAGATTTTATGTGTGGTTTCAAAACGTTTTATATTGATTTACTCGATGACACATTGTTTTGAACAGTTATGTGGTATCAAATACACCAATATTTTTTTATTTATTTAATTTTAATCTTTTATTTTTTTTTTGGATTAAAAATACAAATTGAGGAGATTCCATTAAAAGATATACTCTTTTTTTCGTATCTACCATTAAACACCTTTTTATAAGAAATAGTGTAACGCGAGTTGTATATATAAGAAAGATTCCATTACAAGAGATACTCAAAGCACAGAGAGTCTAGAAAACTCGCTCTATATGACCTTAATTATTGCATGCGTTTAAACTTAAACATAACTAACTTAACTAGAAAATCAAACAACGATTAATTGCCGTTTAGCTTCGATTCTAAGCTCTTCCTTCATCTTTCTAATGAACTCATCGAATCTCTTGTTCATCTCTTCCTCCGTCACCACTCCCACATTATCTTCATCTTCTTTAAATCCGCCATGAATATCACATTCTTCCTCTATATCACCATTATCTGTTAATGTCTCATCATACTCTTCTTCTTCTTTCTCTTCTTCGGTTTCTTGATCTTCTTTCTCTTCTTCGGTTTCTTGATCATTTGTAATAACTTCCTTTGCAAGAAAAGAATATATTTCTTTTTCATGCACAGGGTAATACTCTAGCTCCAATATGGCATGGTAACTCTTGAAATCTCGGTAATCAAAGGTTTTATCGGTCTTGCTCCAACCTTCTTCTACTGGTTTTGGCGTAGTGATGCACTTAGCGACAAACGCTAAGAGGCCATTGCAGAGGATGAACATGTACTTCTTATCTACAGCATGTGTTACTATCTGAATTGTGAATCTAAATAGATAAAAGTTGTGAGTGATTAAAAGAGATGAAACCCATATCAAAATTACTACCAACTTAGTAAGTTTCTTCAGAAACTCCTGTTTCATATTGAGTGATGAAAGATAAGAAAAAGTGAAAAAGGAAGGAATGCTCAGCTTTAAAACTTAAGTGTTGTTGTGCAAAGGTTTACACTCATCGGCTTTGGTATATATAGAAGTTATTGACACAGCAGGAATCTTGGAACGATTTTACCAAATCGCCCTTTTGTTCTGGTTCTGCATGCCACGTGCTGAGAGCATGATTAAGGAAATCTCTTAAGAGAGTCTCTTACACTGACATGTGGGTCTAATTATTACATGTCAATCCGCGATTGATTTTTTTTTTTAAATCAGACAAAAAAATTATTAGAAATTTAGGGATAATTATGCTCTAAGGGTGATTTTCTCAAATCATGTCTTTCGATGCTCTATCGGATTATCAGGTTAGTCCGATAAAAACACATCTAGTGTTCTAATTCTGCATGCCACGTTCGTTTTTTTGTCAACTAATCTTTGTTTCCTTTTGGCATATCATTGGTTTGATTTTATAGAAAGGACTTCTAAAGCTTGCCATTAATTCCTTATATATACGTTCTTTTATATTTTTCTACTATTCTAACAACATGCAATTTACTATATAATATTCAGGCGATAGTTGTTCTAATAGAATTTTTTTATGTCGTTGTGTGTTTGTTGCCATATATTTAAGTTTGGCAGAATCTAGTGTAATACAAAATTTAACAAAATGAAATAGAAGCGACTTCGAAGGATGATTGGTCTTTCAAGTTTCGATAGGGAGTGAGGTCGTGTGGACAATAATTTCCTCACAATATGTCATTGTCCTTTCTACTTGACTAACTAAAACATAATCGTGTAATACGCAATGATTGTGGAAAAAAATGGACATACATATATGCAAACGTGAAGTTGAAGTCGATAAAATTATATTAAACCAAAAAAAATCATGTCAACATAAAGCCAAACGACAATAAGGGAAAATCATATGGGTTCGTTATAGAAATTTGGTTCACATTCATTTCACCTAATATGTAATATGTGTTGATGGCCTACTTAATGTGTAAACAACAAACCACCTGTAATATTTTATTTTCATGTTTTAAATAGAATGCAAACAAAATAAAATGAAATTAAGGGAAAATAACTAATGTAGATATTCTAAAAACTGAATTTCTGATCTTTATAATGCTTATGGACATGCATAGATTTTATTCTTAGTTATTAGAATATCGTGAAAAAACGATATATGGTAGATTTGAAGAGAAGTTAATAGTTAGTTTATATTAATAAGGATTATAGTTTAGATTAATAATTAATGTTTATAGAGTCTCATGATTATACTTATATATATATATCCAAACATGACTTTGATTTCAATCACCTACAATGTTTAGACTTTTGAGTGCAATTTTTTAAAAACTGTAGTACGTTTGATCCATAAATTCACACGGAAATTTGTATAAGACATTATCATTTTGTCGAGAAATACAAATATAAAGCCTATCAGCAATTTAAAACGATGACTTAAAACCAAAAAAAAAATCATTAAAACCGAATATTCTCGTTCGTAAACTGGATATTTGTTGGGCCATATTGCTTTTTATTAGTGGGCCTTTTGTTTTATTACATGGGCTTTAAATATCCATCAATAAGAAAAGGTTTTTGGATAATGGATAACTCTCGAAATGAAGCTGCGGAAGAGGAGAAACTACATCCTTGCAGCGTTACGAGGAAGAAGAAGAAGAAGAAGAATCGGTCCTCTGTTTTGATATTCAATGGCGGTTTCTTCTGTAACTTCATTCGTATTACCCTCTTTCTCCAGTCCCACCTCTTCGTCTTCTACCAGACAGAATTTTTCTCTGCTCTCCTTGCTCCCATCTTCTTCCACTCATGGCGTCAATGGCTCCTCCCTCCTTAACAAACGCTCTATCTCCTTTACGAAAAGGGTCTTCGCAGCTCCCGAAACCCTATCTCCAGAAACTCTCGATGAACCCGTCTCCGAGGTATACACATTCTATACTCTCTCTCTGTCTGTCTCTTCCTTGAATTCTTGATTGTGTGTAAAGACAATGCAGACATGTATCGAACATATGTTTTTTTGTCTGAATCATTAGTCATATGACGTCATCCTGTCGGTTTTCTACCGTATCTGCTAATAAAGCTGCTACCTTTATGTGTTGAGTGTTTGTTCTGTTGGACTTTCATCTTTACATACTCATGTTTGTATCTGTGGTTTTGATTCAGGTTCCGAGCTCTTCCTCGATCAGTGTAGACTCGGATAAGGTATGTTCCGTTGCAGTTAGAGAGGTCACTACATGAAAGTCATCATCTTTAGATGAGACTGATGTTGTGTGCTCTTGCAAACTTAATATTGGTTAAGTTGAGTTTGTGTGTTTTCTTGTAAGCAGATGGCACCAAAGCAGAAGATTAGGATCAAGCTTAGATCATACTGGGTGCCTCTTATTGAAGACTCATGCAAGCAGATACTTGACGCTGCGAGGAACACCAATGCAAAGACGATGGGTCCTGTTCCATTGCCGACCAAGAAGCGTATCTACTGTGTTCTCAAGTCTCCTCACGTTCACAAGGATGCAAGGTTCCATTTTGAGATCCGGACGCATCAGCGGATGATTGATATTCTTTACCCTACTGCTCAAACCATTGATTCCTTGATGCAACTTGATCTTCCTGCTGGTGTTGATGTGGAGGTGAAGCTCTGAAGACCAAGTCGTGACTAGAATGGTAACACAAGAAAGCTCTTTCCTCTTCCTGCTCTGAATACACCTTAGACTAATGTGTCTAGTGAGTGAATGAAAACTGAATCTTATAGTAGATACTTATCCTCACAAAATCTTCATTAGATTAGAGTCTATCTCACAGTATCTTGATGCTTGTTCTTAACCAAAGTCTTTTTTTCTTCTTCATAGGTGATGGGCACTTGCCTTTGCATGAATAGACTGTTTCAGAACAACGACATTGCTTAGAACTGGTAATGAATATTCTCTTTTTTGAGAGCCTCTGTAATGAATATTCTCTGTTAATCATCCCTGTTCTTAGTTGAGATGAACAAATTCACAAGTAAGCAAGTTCAAATGAATATTTTTTGTGTGTTAACTAATCGTTTTGATTGTCACTCTTATTATTAAGTTCAATATTTATTTTATTTTGTATTTTATTGGAATCTTTGTTTGAATATAAGTATGAACAGAGAAAAAACTATACAAGTTGATTTTATTAAAAATGGAAGGACGTTTTGGAAGCAACTTCACTAGTTGTGAATTTATCCACATAATAGAGTTTACAATGCCTTGTTAATTTGGCATTATGCATATATATTCAGCTAACCTATATAATTAACTTGGAGAATATTACAATCATAAATACAGCAATATGTTTATTATTTTAGTCTCATAAAATGGAATGATTATTCTTTTATTCAGAATGAAGAAAGATTCCATAATAATGGGACAACAACAAAAACTAAACAACTTTTTATCCAAACATGTAATTTTATTTTGTAAATACTTTGGGACTACTCTTTTGATGCCATTTCAACGCAAGTGGCAAAAGGAAAGTTTGGACAAAGACTCGTTAAAAGAAAAAAAAAAGTACTTTACGGCCCAATACCTATGTTTATGAACGTATCCATCCACATGACTCCATCTTGTGGTGGAATAAAGAAGCTCATGAGCCGGTTAACATGATTAGACTTGTGTGGTATCTTTGATCACTGACCATATTACACTGTCATTATTACAAGGAAAGAAATAATGACTAGTAGTCATTGACTGACAAAACGCAGAGACTTTTCTACTTACTTGCAGCCCAATCTTTAACATATCTCTTTGTTTTTCTTCCCAAGAAATTTGTGCACTTAGCACTATGAGACAAGTTCCCAAATATTCTAAACTTTTAATAATGTGTTGGACTGTGTGGTGACTATTGAATAATAAGTCTACAAAAANTTTTCAATGAAATATTTGTTTCAATCACGTACTAATTTGAATATATTTATTGTTCCGAGAAATCATGCAAGGATTGAGTGATTGAGTATCAAATTATATATAAAAACTAAGGAGATTAGGAAAGTAATAAAGTTTCTTGTAAGTATCTATTAATACATAAAGATTTCGCCATATATTTTAGGAAACAATAACATTCGCTTAGTGGAAAATAGAAAACACACTTAATTTTATTTTAAACGTACAAACATTCTCTTTATTCTGTCAATCACTTTGAATTGCACATAAAGCTTAGAAATATAGATTAGGATTGAGCAAAGTAAGGTAATCTCGATAAATTAACAATTCCTATAAATTAATAAATTTTGCCGATCCCAATTTAGACCGGTTGAAAATTTGACACAAATCGATAAAATAATAAGATAATATTTTATAGAAAATTCTATGTAAATATATGTTCTCATTAAAATTATAAATTAATAATTTATATATACATATTTTATATAAGTAAGAATTTATTATTATATTATTTATTTTATATTCATAATAGAATTATTTTTATATTTTTTTAACACTTATTATGTTTTTGATAGAATTAGTGATATTATATTTAAAACCACATTTAAGTTCTATGCAATATGTATTATATACACCAAATAATATAATAAAACTAATATAAATGTCAAATTTTATAAAATAACAATTAATGTCTATACACCTAATCAAATAGTTTTCTTATATATAGCATAAGTAATTGGCAATAAACCTATGTTTAAACATGTGTATTAAAGATATAAAAACACATACGTTTAAACATGTGTATTAAAGATATAAAAATACAATGCACTTCATAAAAGTTGCACCAATGGCACTCCTCGTAATTATTCTAGTGTGGGATGGATAATTATAATAGAAGTCTGAGGGAGGCTAAAAAAACGACACGTTAGCATAATGGCATACACGTAAATAATTAACTAATTAAAGGTTTCTTTCACCAATTGCTTCTGTATTAATAATAAGGGGATAATAAAGTAATTCGTAGGTAAATAATAGAGTAATTATTAGGTAAAATACGTAATCATTAACAAAATTTGTTTATTCTTCTTCCGTGTGCAATAATTTGGAAACAAATCATGTCACGTTATCAAAATAGGGAAAAAAAAAGAAAAATAAATAACAAAACAGAGAGAATATAAACGGAACATCCTGTTTTAGGCTAACAATTGCAACAAGAATTTGATTATTCAACAAGTGAACGACTAAAAATACAATAATGTGAAAGTTTTAATAAAAAGATCCGTGAAAAACGAACAAAAGAAAGAAGAACCCTTTTCGCCACCAAAGTGGTCGTATCCTCTCCCTCTGGTAGGGTCTTAGATAGAGAGTAACGTTTTCTCTTCCTTCTTAGCAGTTTCTTGAGCGAGCGTGCTCTCCAAGGGTTACTGTCTACATCAACTCTCCTCAACTCTTGTATAAGTACTTCTCCTTCGTTGGAAACTAATCATTTAAAAAACAGAGGTGAGAAACAGAGAGAGAGAGAGAGAGAGAGAAGAGCAAAGCTATGGACTTTCTTGGTTTCACGAGGGCTAACGGTATGTTAACAACGTTCTTGTCGTTCTCGGATTCTGGGTCTTTTCTTTTGGAACCAAGAAGTGTCTCTGGTTTATTGCACGCTGTTTTGTTGTTGGTTCTGTTTTGCTCATGGGTGCGTAACAAAACTAGGGTAAACAATGGTTTTGGTTCTGTTACAGAGAGGTTAAAAGATAAGAGAGGTTTGGGGTTTAAGTCGGTTCTGTTTTGTAGTTTAGTTCTGTCTCTACTTAATCTCGTGTTTACGTCCTTGAGTGGTTTCTACTGGTACGAGAGTGATTGGTTAGATGAAGAGAAGCTAGTGTCTCTCCTCATGTTTCTATTACCAACGGTTTCTTGGGGAGTTTTGTCGGTTTCCTTGCTACGCTGCAGTGATTACGAGCAGAGAAAGTCACCGTTTTTGCTTAGGCTTTGGTTGGGTTTCTACCTCGCGGTTTCTTGCTACTCTCTTGTGGTAGACAAGAGACATGTTCATCTTCTAGTGTACGATATAGTTGCTTTTAGTGGTGCGTTGCTTCTCGGATATGTTGCTTTATTCAAGAAAGCTAGAGGAGGCAATGGAGTTTTGGAAGAGCCACTGTTGAATGGAGCTTCTATTGTTGGTGGTGAGGCTACTCCTTACTCTAGAGCTGGCATTCTCAGTCTCTTGACATTCTCTTGGATGGGTCCATTGATAGAGATTGGAAACAAGAAACCCCTTGATCTTGAAGACGTTCCACAGCTTCATGATAGTGACAGTGTAGTTGGGTTAGCACCTAAGTTCAGGACTATGCTTGAATCATCATCAGATGGTGGTGGTGAGAGTGAGAGAAGTGGCGTGACAACGTTCAAGCTCATGAAAGCGTTGTTCTTTTCAGCTCAGTGGGAGATACTAGTGACTGCATTCTTTGCTTTCATCTACACGGTGGCGTCATACGTTGGACCAGCACTCATTGACACGTTCGTCCAGTACCTTAACGGACGTAGACAATACAACAACGAAGGGTATGTGCTAGTCATCACTTTCTTTCTCGCTAAGCTTGTGGAGTGTCTTTCGCAGAGACATTGGTTCTTTAGGTTACAGAAGGTTGGTATCAGGATGAGATCTTCCTTGGTGGCAATGATATACGAGAAGGGTCTGACTCTTTCATGCCATTCAAAGCAAGGACGCACAAGTGGTGAGATTATAAACTTTATGACTGTGGATGCTGAGAGGATTGGTAATTTTAGTTGGTACATGCATGATCCATGGATGGTTGTGTTACAAGTCGGTCTAGCTCTGTGGATCTTGTATAGGAACCTTGGATTAGCTTCGATAGCAGCTTTGATTGCTACTATTCTAGTAATGCTTGTGAACTTCCCATTTGGGAGGATGCAAGAGAGGTTTCAGGAGAAGTTAATGGAAGCTAAAGATAACAGGATGAAATCAACATCCGAGATCTTGAGAAACATGAGGATTCTCAAACTTCAGGGATGGGAGATGAAGTTTCTGTCCAAGATATTCGATCTTAGGAAGTCTGAGGAAGGATGGTTGAAGAAGTATGTGTACAACTCGGCTGTTATAAGCTTTGTTTTCTGGGGAGCTCCTACTTTGGTGTCAGTCTCTACCTTTGGTGCTTGTATACTTCTTGGCATCCCACTTGAATCTGGAAAGATACTCTCAGCACTTGCAACGTTCAGGATTCTGCAAGAGCCAATCTACAATCTTCCGGACACTATCTCCATGGTTGTGCAGACCAAAGTCTCTCTTGATAGAATTGCATCTTATCTCTGTCTAGACAACTTACAGCCGGATGTTGTGGAGGCCCTTCCTCAAGGAAGTTCAGACATAGCTGTGGAAGTCACCAACAGCACTTTATCTTGGGATGTTTCATCTGAAAGCCCAACTCTAAAAGACATCAACTTCAAGGTCTTTCCTGGGATGAAGGTTGCAGTTTGTGGTACTGTTGGCTCTGGGAAGTCAAGCTTGCTTTCATCTATACTTGGAGAAGTACCAAAGATAAGTGGAAGTCTTAAGGTTTGTGGGACAAAGGCCTACGTTGCACAATCTCCTTGGATTCAGAGCGGTAAAATTGAGGATAACATCTTGTTTGGTAAGCCAATGGAAAGAGTGAGATATGAGAAGGTGCTTGAAGCATGTTCTTTGAGTAAGGATCTGGAGATACTCTCATTTGGTGATCAGACTGTTATAGGAGAACGTGGTATCAATCTCAGTGGTGGACAAAAGCAAAGGATACAGATTGCACGTGCTCTCTACCAAGATGCAGATATATACTTGTTTGATGATCCTTTTAGTGCTGTGGATGCTCACACAGGGTCACATCTCTTTAAGGTACTTCTTAGCCTTTAGTGTGATCTTTATCTTTTTTTAACTGCATCATATTGAGTTTCATTATTATTGTTCTTACAGGAAGTTTTGCTGGGGCTTTTGTCTTCCAAATCAGTTATATATGTAACTCATCAAGTTGAGTTCTTACCTGCTGCTGATCTTATACTGGTATGTGAATACTGAATAATACTTTTAATATTAATTTCAAAATACATTGTTCTTATAAATAATTTTATTTATCACAGAATTTATTGGTTAAATAGATTAAGAACATAATTACATTTTAATTATTTTCTTAATTTGTGTCACTGGGGATAAATGACACTATCCAAACTCATTTGTCTTGTGTCTCAGGTCATGAAAGATGGAAGGATTAGCCAAGCTGGAAAATACAATGACATCCTCAGCTCTGGAACAGATTTCATGGAGCTTATAGGTGCTCATCAGGAGGCTCTTGCAGTAGTTGGCTCTATTGATACCAGTTCTGCTTCTGAGAAAGCAGCTTTAGGCGGAGAAGAAGTTGCGATTGCGTTTGATGGGAAACAAGAAAGTCAAGATTTGAAGAACGATAAGCCAGATACTGAGGAGACCAAAAGACAACTTGTGCAAGAGGAAGAGAGGGAGAAAGGTAGCGTCGCTTTGGATGTATACTGGAAATATATCACACTAGCCTATGGAGGAGCTCTTGTGCCTTTCATAGTGTTGGCGCAAGTTCTGTTTCAGCTTCTACAGATTGGAAGCAACTACTGGATGGCTTGGGCTACTCCTGTTTCTAAAGATGTGGAAGCTCCTGTGAACATCTCAACGTTAATGATTGTTTATGTTGCTTTAGCCGTTGGAAGCTCCCTCTGCATTCTTGTTAGAGCCACGCTTCTTGTCACCGCTGGTTACAAGACAGCTACTGAACTGTTTCATAAGATGCACCACTGCATTTTCCGCTCGCCCATGTCTTTCTTTGACTCCACTCCAAGTGGAAGAATCATGAATAGAGTATTTCTCTGGACACTATAGTTATGTGAGAGTTTCCATATATCTCTATTGTGTGATTAATGTTTTTTTTAATTATTTATAACAGGCTTCTACAGACCAGTCTGCGGTAGATTTGGACATACCATATCAGTTCGGATCAGTTGCTATCACAGTTATTCAGCTTATAGGAATCATTGGAGTTATGTCTCAAGTTTCTTGGTTGGTTTTTCTTGTCTTCATCCCTGTGGTTGCTGCCTCCATATGGTATCAGGTACTAATCTAGTCGTCCATAAGAGTTGTTTCTGTAATATATTTTATCTACGTTTGTAACAAAAATGTTTTGAACTTTGCAGCGTTATTACATAGCTGCAGCAAGAGAACTCTCACGTTTAGTTGGAGTATGCAAAGCCCCACTGATTCAGCATTTTGCAGAAACGATCTCAGGGTCAACAACCATCAGGAGTTTCAATCAAGAATCAAGATTCCGTGGTGACAACATGAGGCTTAGTGATGGTTACTCTAGGCCTAAATTCTATTCAGCTGGAGCAATGGAATGGCTTTGCTTTCGCCTTGATATGTTATCTTCACTTACATTTGCCTTTTCACTGGTTTTCTTAATCTCTATACCTACTGGAGTGATTGATCCGAGCCTCGCGGGATTAGCCGTGACTTATGGACTCAGTTTGAATACCCTGCAAGCTTGGCTTATCTGGACTCTCTGTAATCTTGAGAACAAGATCATATCCGTAGAGAGGATTCTTCAGTATGCAAGTGTCCCTAGTGAACCACCTCTTGTGATAGAATCAAACCGACCTGAGCAGTCATGGCCTTCACTTGGAGAAGTAGACATCCATGATCTTCAGGTACCAATATTTTATGCTATGCTTTAATTTTTAAGCCTGGTTAGTATGCTATTACAAACTACAAAAAATTACATAAAATTTCATGTTATAAATCCCCACTTGTTGTATTTGCATTCTTAACCATCTGTGACACATTTTTAGGTCCGTTATGCTCCACATATGCCACTAGTGTTGCGAGGAATAACATGCACATTCAAAGGAGGTTTAAGAACAGGAATTGTTGGAAGAACAGGTAGCGGTAAATCGACTTTGATACAAACCCTTTTCCGCATTGTAGAGCCTTCGGGTGGAGAAATAAGGATAGATGGAGTGAATATACTGACCATTGGGTTGCATGACTTGCGTTTGAGGCTTAGTATTATACCACAAGATCCAACCATGTTTGAAGGAACTGTGAGAAGTAACTTAGACCCTCTTGAAGAATACACTGATAATCAAATCTGGGAGGTGTGTTGGTTTAGTTTCTTTATGTCTTTCCTTAACTAGTAAGAAACTGTTCTGTCTTGAGTCATGATTCATTTGTGTTCTTAGGCTCTTGACAAGTGCCAATTAGGAGATGAGGTGAGGAAAAAGGAGCTAAAGCTGGACTCATCTGTGAGTGAGAATGGAGAGAACTGGAGCATGGGTCAGAGGCAGCTTGTGTGTCTTGGAAGAGTTCTTCTAAAGAGAAGCAAGATCTTGGTGCTTGATGAAGCAACTGCTTCTGTTGACACTGCAACTGACAATCTGATCCAGAAAACGTTAAGAGAACACTTTTCAGATTGTACAGTGATAACCATTGCACACAGGATATCTTCTGTTATTGATAGCGACATGGTTCTGCTTCTTAGCAATGGTTTGTCTGAAACTTTTCAAATCATTTGACAGAACATGTGTTTTTAAACAGATGAATCATTATTGAGGAGTGTGTTGTTTTTGTTATATGTGCAGGGGTTATTGAGGAGTATGATTCGCCAGTGAAGTTGCTGGAGAACAAGGCTTCATCTTTTGCTAAATTAGTGGCTGAGTACACTGCAAGATCAAGTTCCAGTTTTGATTAAACATCTATTTTCCTATTGATGACGATGACAAAAGACGTAGGGAAGCATGAGTTTCAGTAATACTTATCATGCTTGAAATCTTTTTTTTCTTACTTGTAGACTGTGTAATGTCTGAAACGAAAATAAAAAAAACAGTGGTTCTGCATTGCTACTTTAAATAAAATTCGATAAGGAATGTTTATAGTTCTTATTAGAGCACTTCAATTAAAATGTTTCCGTTCGAAGCTCATATTGGACCGAAACCAAATCGGAGAGTGACAAAATCGAATAAGACCATCTCAATCCATCTTCTTTTTTTATCTATATATTTTTTCAAAAGTAAAAAATCTTTATTATAGAAGCCAAAAGTAATATTCAAAAATAATTATAAAAATATTCAAAATATATATTATATAATTGATAAATATCTAATATTAATTATAAACAATTTTTATAACTAATTATAAATGAATCAAATTATTAACAATATAATTTACATAAAACAATAATTATGATAATGTCAATTAAACCACATAAAATAAATATTATACAATTAAAATATGTTTTACCATTAAATAACATTTAATTAAGTTATAAAACTTGTTCAGTTAATTTTAAATAAAATATTCGGGTTGATCATGATCTTGCTTAAAGAGTTTAGTAATTCGATAAATTGTTAGACCAGATCTGCACTCAGACGTTCAATAAACAAACCGGGCCGGTCACTAGTAAACCCTTTTTGCGTGGTTGGTGGTGGTGGGAACGATAGGGGTACTACTGTCATTTAACAAGCTATGCCACTTGCTCCTGACTTCGGTCTGAAAAAAAGAAAAACAATTTTGACGGAGGAGGAAAGGCGCAGCCTTTTTTCTCCGCAACCTCACCATTTTCGGCGAGGTACCTCTTCTAAGCTATGAACCCTAGCTCACAGTTTCAAACTCATCATCTTGTCTTCACCAAACAGATAACTATCCTCTTGGTGTACCAACTCTTCACGCTTCTTAGCATTTAGAGAGGAGCCGTCTTATCTCTCTTCCTTCCTTCTTTGGCTCTTTCGTAACTTTGGTTTCTTGGTGGCTCTGTTTTTGTTTCCTTTTTCTCTAGGGTTCTCTGGTATCAGATTCTTATGGCACTTGAATTATCGGTTCTGGGTCGATCTGTCATTGGCGCAAAAGCCTCATGTTTGAAGAAATATGGTCAAAGATCGAAGCTTTCAGGAAGACTTCTTCACTTTCCTGTTGTGTTGAACCCTTCTAAAAACTGCAACTTGAGTTTCAGATTCCGACCAAGTTCTGAATTTAGCTACAGAAGTAGTAGTAGCTTTATGCTGTTCAGCTCGAGTCAACATCACGAGGGTAGTCAACAGAATTCAGATTCCGGAGAAAAAGAGCTGGAGTCGGTTAAGTTTTTGCTGAAACGTGGGATTGTTGTGGGAGCTGTGGTGTGTGGAGTTTTCTTGTATGGATGCCGAAAGGTGTTGGCGTCAGCAGGTGTGGTGGAAGCAGGCTATGAGGTGTTTGGTCAGAGCGTAGTATTGTTCAAGAATGCTTTGCCGAAAATTTACCAGGTTCTTAGGGTTCTTAGAGAGCAAGGTTTAATATTGGCTGCACTGCTCAGCCTCTCAGCGTTCTTCTCTATGGCAGAGACGTCCATTACCACGTTGTGGCCGTGGAAGGTAAAATCATGTCCTCCCAGTTCTGATTGTGAGCTTCTTTCGTGTGATATAGTAATGCCAATGCTGAACACATGTAGCACTCCGTTGAGTTGTTTTGAATCTTTTTTCTTCTCTTTATTAGAATACAATCTTTATATTCTATTTATTGGCAATTTGGCA
The DNA here is from genome assembly GCA_012274485.2 of Sinapis alba. NCBI lineage: Eukaryota > Viridiplantae > Streptophyta > Magnoliopsida > Brassicales > Brassicaceae > Sinapis > Sinapis alba. The sequence goes on along the minus strand of MU106336.1, from coordinate 87,576 downwards.
AGAACATAACTTCCATGGATTTTGAATTTAAGATTCTTTGAAGGAAGATACAATTGTGAGAAGAGATGTTGTCACTCAATGTTTTCTAGAGTGCATTGTGTCACCGGCCTGGTCTCTAATGTTTTAATTTATTGATCTGATTGGTTTTGAAATATTGCTGTTTGATGTGTGGTTTCATCTCAGGTGCGTGAATTGGCTGAGAAAGAGCCGGAGAATGGTGTATTCAGAATGCTCCGGAGTGATGTTACCAGATTCTTGACGACTATACTTATCGGAACAACGTGCCGTTTCTTTACTAAATGCAATTTTTCTTATTGCTTGAAAATTTGTCTCTTATCTTAGGTCTTGTGGTTGATCTCAGTGTTGTGAATATTGCGGCAACTGCCCTGGTCACCGAAGCAGCAACAGCTATATTTGGGGAAGCTGGTGTTAGTGCAGCCACTGGATTGATGACAGTACGTACTACAACTGTTTCAATATTTTGTCATATCTGTTAACTTTTAAATCCTTTAGTTTGGTTTATCAACATCGCTTCCTAAGTTGTTATTCTTGAATGACTATAGGTGGCTATATTACTTTTGACTGAGATTACTCCAAAAAGTGTCGCTGTTCACAATGCTCAAGAAGTTGCAAGGCTCGTGGTAAGTTTTAATCAATTGACAGTCTTTACGTGCATACCTATTGTCTTTGCTCATGTTGACACTTCTGATAGGAAACAGCTTAACTGTAATGACTTATGTTGTCTGACTGTGCATCTAGGTCAGACCAGTGGCGTGGCTTTCCTTAATATTATATCCTGTCGGAAGAATTGTCACATATCTGTCAATGGGAATACTGAAAATTCTTGGTTTAAAAGGACGGAGGTATGCATCATCAGCCTAGACTTGTTTTAGTAACTCTTATAGTAGTATTTACATGTTAAATAGAAAAGTATAATTGTTTTGGTTTGCTGCATTGTCATGCCTTTCTCCTCGTTAAAAGTTGGCAGATCCTAGTTATACAATCTCTTGTTTCTGTTTGTGTGTGTCAGCGAACCTTATGTTACTGAAGATGAGTTGAAACTGATGTTACGAGGTGCAGAACTAAGTGGCGCCATTGAAGAAGAGGAACAGGTATGCGTTCTCTTGTAATCTCTTAGCTTTTCGTTTCAAAAATCTATACCGTACCTACATTGAGATCATAATGATTGCTCTGCAGGATATGATTGAAAATGTGCTGGAGATTAAAGATACCCATGTTCGAGAGGTGATGACTCCTCTTGTTGATGTAGTTGCAATAGACGCCAGCGGCAGTCTAGTTGATTTCCATAGCATGTGGGTGACCCATCAGTACTCAAGGTAACACAAAATTTCCAAAAGCCTTGTTTCTGAATCCCTTTCCTTTCCTTGGAGAGATTATTGATCAAGCTCAAATGTTTTCTTCTCAGGGTGCCTGTTTTTGAGCAGCGAATAGATAATATAGTGGGAATAGCTTATGCTATGGATCTTCTAGATTATGTTCAGAAGGGTGATCTGTTAGAAAGTACTTCTGTGGGAGACATGGCGCATAAACCTGCCTACTTCGTTCCCGGTAATCATCTATGCATTTGATTACTTCACTGGGAAGAAATTCTTATGATGTATGATATATTTTGCAGATTCTATGTCAGTTTGGAATCTTCTTAGAGAATTTCGCATAAGAAAGGTTCACATGGCAGTTGTCCTTAACGAATATGGTGGAACCATTGGAGTATGTGCTGCTCTCCTTTCTATACTTCTCTACTCTCTCTCTCTCTCTTCCACAATTTGCTAATCTCTCTCTTTTTGTTGCTGCAGATAGTAACTCTTGAAGATGTGGTCGAAGAGATTGTTGGTGAAATATTTGATGAAAACGATTCAAAAGTAAGTGGTCCTAGTTTCAACTCTTTGACCTGCTGATTTGATAAAATTTATCTTACACAACTTAATATTCCCATTAGTAAGGTTCTATCTCCATTACTTAATATCTGGTCTCCATGTTTTTGCTCAATAGGAGGAGATTCAGAAGAAAACAGGGTATATTGTGATGAGAGACGAGGGAGTATATGATGTTGATGCTAATACATCGATTGACCAGTTGTCCGAAGAGCTGAACATGAAGATGCCAGAGGTAATGTAGTTTTTAGCAGGGTCTTTGATACCTCTTTAGTGCATCCTCAAGAGCATTCCTCAAGGCTGCTCAATGTTTGTTTATTTTGTGGGAAGCAGGGCATACAGTATGAGACAGTCTCAGGCTTTGTGTGTGAGGCATTTGGGTACATCCCAAAAACTGGAGAGAGTGTAAAGGTTGTTCTTGAAAAGGAAAACTGGGAAGAGGAAGGCGAGGAAGAGGAAGGTAAACAGGAGAGGCAGGAGCAAAAAGAAAAGCACCAAATCTATAGAGTAGAGGTACGAAGTGGGATCATAATAACATTTCAAGTGGTTGAACAAAAGCATCTTCGTTGATTTTAACTGATAATAAAAGTCTTTGTGGTGTACAGATACTAGCAGGGAATGCAAGAAAAGTGAGTGCTGTGCGGTTTGAAAGAGTCAACGACATGGATCAAGTGTCTGAGGCAAAAGATGTGAGAAGCATGGTTCCTAAGTTCGTAAGGAAATGGAGCAGCGAAGAGGATGATGGGAACTCCACGTACCAAGACAAAACATGGAGCAGCGAAGAGGATGATGGTAACTCCACTTACCAAGACAACAAACCCGAGAACGCTGTCTCAGATGAACATGTATTGGCTGATAAATAGCAAGAAGCAACAATGACATTGAGACAACAGTTCATTTTTTTTCTTTCTCTATGCTGCATTTTTCAATTCTTCTTTGAAAATGAGAGAACAACAACAGATATTAGAGAGTCAAAGCTCTTTAGGAGAGACAAGACCACAACTGTGTCCAAGATCGGTCTAATTGCAAACACACATGTGAAACGGATCGCTTGTTTGATATATATATGTTTTTCTTGGCCATATCCTTAGGGCTTGACTGTGTTTTAAAATCCTTTACATTCACGTTTAAGTCACACACATGTAGTGTCTTTCATGAGGTGTACATAACTTTTTCTATATGACAGTATTCACACGTCAATCACTTCTACAAACATCTCTCTTATCACACACGCTTAGGAATCAGAGATGTTTCATCAAACAAAAGCTATACATGTGTTAAATACCAGCGTTCTGGGCAGTCTGACTCTGCGGACCTCCACGCTTACTCAGCTTTGTCAAGAAGTAAGCCAATGCAACCTTTGCACCTAAGGCAGAGTGACCACGAGACAGGCAAACTGCACTACCAACTGCACCGCCCACAAGTAACAGACCCTTTGCTATCTGTTTCTTTGAAGGCTTTCTCAACAGTTTCTTCCGTTTGGCTCCTTCACCTGTAATGATAGTTCCCGAGGAGTTTGTGCTGTCATCTGTCTGATTTTCTAATTCTGATGGAATCTGTGGGATACACAAGGTCAAGGAATCAGTTTCAGCACTTGACCATACGAATGAGCTCAGATTCGATCAACATCCAACCTTTTTCATTAAACTAACAGCAGATACAGTGGGCCCTTGGGGTCTATGACTGGTTGCAATGTACTTACGGAGTGCACCTTCCATCTTACAAACGTAACTCCATATGCCTCTTGAGAAAGCAAGCTTCGCCATCTCAACATTTAATCCAGCATCTTCCTGGTGAAACATGTGGATCTCACAAGCATCCCTACCAGGAACTGCAGCAATCTTAAGTTTAGCGTTTATGCATAGAAGGTGCAAAAGAATAAAAAACTATCAACCACTAATAGAATCTATCATTAAACAAACTTGTGGTTAATGGTTTAGATGCAACATCAAGATAACAATTACCTTTCCTGATTCGCCAACCAGATCTGAAATAGCTTACACGTACATACTTCCTCTGCCGCGGCACCATACTGTGATCACATTCCTAATAATAACCAAAGAACTAATAAGTTAAGAGGCGAGGTCAACAAAATATAGTATATATTATAGATCAGGGGCTGTGTTATAGCATATGCATATGTTAACCTTGATGAAACAATAAAACTTATCCTTCCCCTCCCACAATCTCCAAGCTAATACATACTCCCTTGGTGTCAACAAAGGAAACTTCTTTATCGTGCGACCAATCTCGATTCCGCTGTTACCATCAACCTGCAACTGCTCGTGCTCAACCACAGTCTTATCCCACTGTTTCCTGTACTCATTGTCCATGTAAAAGTCCCTCAAAACCTCTGGCGAGCAGTTCTCAAATACCGTGGTACTTAAGTACTTCATAGGACCACCATCCTGCAAGAACCAGAGAGCATAATAAACTCAGTTATCTCACTGTGAGAAGCAGACACACTCAAGGATCGAAGCTTTGCAGTTACTTGTGGTTTGCAGCATTTGGCAGTGTATGACACGCGAGGGTTGCTTTTCTGAATAACATCTTCCCAAATCTCATCATCATCACTTCTCTCCCCTAGTTTTCCAATCAGGTCTTTCAGATCTTCATCAGTAACAAGTGTAGAGATTCTGCAAAAGCGTATAGTCTAATAGATGATGAATCTCAAAATCATCAAAGAGTACAGCTCATCAAGTAGAGATCAAGCAAGCACAAATAAACCAAAGGAGGCTAAAGTTTATAGCTTTGAAAACTTTTAACAAGGAACAAGAGATGACAAGTAAAATTGCAAAACCCCTTTACCTTGATTGAGAGCTCGGAGATTGAGAAACTGAGACGGCAGGGGAAGAAGAAGAAGAAGAAGCATGACGAAAGAATCGAACTTTCCGGAGAATTTGGCAGAGAAGAATGAAGACAAGTGCGAACACGGTGGCACAGCAATAACAAACGACTCCATCATCACCGTAAGCTCGTCGGAACAAAGCCTTAGAAGAGGACAAGTATAGAGCTAACTTCGATAAGATGTCGGCGCCACTATTCATCGTCTCTCTCTCTTTCTCTCTCTCCGTGTTCCTCTAAACACATTCACTGCGTTCGTTTGTATATTCGCGTTGCAGAGTGAGAAATGCAGCAACGAATCATTACAGTGGTTCGAGGTTACCTTTTGAGTTTTGACCTGTCCGGACTTGGGATTTTCTTTCTTTCTTTCTGGTCCTTTTATTTTTCTTTTTGTTATAATATATCCCCTTTTTGTTTATTTATAATTTATTTGACCCTCTTTATCAGATTCTTATCCAAGTAATCTATCACCATCCAATAATGATTCTACAACTAATAGTTTTAATTAGGGCTAATATATGTATTAGTTTCATTTGCTTCATCTTGGACTTTCTGACGTAAAGACATATTCAAATCACTAGATAAGAAAAACTTTTACATGAAATAACTAAAGGTGAAAAATAAGACATGGCCTTCAAATTATTTTTTAAAAAATCTATATTTTTAAAATAAAAATCTTTAGAATCATCAATCACAAGTTACTAAAATATTTTAAATATCTATCTATTTCTTAGACATGGATAATATCAAAAAAAGAGTGATCCATAAGCCACATTTATGTTTAGTGATTCATAACATCTTACAAATATGAATCTGTGTTTGCTTGTACAAAGGGTGAAGAATCATATGCTTATCAACCACACAATCTAGTGTCCCTTTTTGACAACAACAATCGCTCTTTGTTTTCTTTTAAAGAAAATATGCAAATAATATGGATAAGAAGTAACCATTGACTTTCTTGTCTCCTCCACAATCAGTCTCACAAACCCTAAGGATTGTGTGGAGAAGAAGAAACCAACAAAGTAACAAAACTTAGAGATGAAGAAAGCTGAGAGAGCTTTTGATTGATGGGTGTAATCTGCATATTTTATTAAACACTGCCTGTAAAGATATACGAAGCAACATTATATAGTGTCTTTCATAACATAATCTTCTTCTATCAAACCCTGAAGAGAGGGTAATGAATCACATTGGCTAAAAATAGGCTTACTTTATACAAAAACCAGACCTGGTCAGAAGTGAAATTTCATTTGAATAACCTTTCTTAAAACAAACAAAAGATCATTATGTAATTTGAATAACATAATAAGTCTTTGCTAATTGATTGTCTTTTACTTACTAGTTGGATTGGCCAGAAGAGACATCTATGGTTGTTGTAATTGCATCTGGAGATACTTTGCTGCCCTCCTCCAAGCGGACAACCTGCGCAAAACTTTTTGACATGTTCTTGATGAAATCTGTCTGCAATGCAGCAGAAGAAGCAGGTTTACGTTCGGTTTCTCCTACTGCAGATGGCAAGCTTGGCTGTCTTCTTGCCTTTTTTTCTTGAATTATTTTCTCCCGCTCTTCATAAAACACAAAATCATCCAAGATTGATGTCTCAGCATCGTAGTTCTTGAAAATCTTCAGCATCTCGATGCCTTGTTCCAGTTTCACCTGTAGTTTTGTTACAGATTGAGATTATGCCCAGTGGCTTACAAGAGGTGTCTTAAGGACAAGAAAGCTTGAGAAACTACTTACTTCTTGCGTGTCTCGACTGTTAGTTACAGGCTTATTGTCGTTGTTTTGCAATATAATGTGGCGAAACTGGCTGTTTGGAACATCTTTGATGATGTGCCACTTCACTGGGAACTGTCCACACCATTTGTCTTGTTGCCAGTAATCAACGCTCTTCTCAAAATCCACAGGTCCTATCATCTCCGCTACACCACAGAACTGAGAACTAGCGTTTACCTGTAATTACAACCCTGTAAGCAAATCTGCAGAAGGAAGGCAAGTGTGTACACACATCCAGGAATTAGACTCTTACAGAGAACAGAAGAAACACTGGGCACGGTTGTTCTTTCTCGTCCTTGGCCTCACGATAAGCAGCATCAAGCTTTTTGTTGCCATTAGCAGTGCTAGCCCATACATTGTATTTGATGCTCTTGTGAACGTTGTCTTCACTGTAAGACTTGATTATGAACAGCTTAGCGTTATTGTAGTCTGTGACAAAGTCATGATTGTTGTTGTTGGGTTCCTTTGGACTGTCTTTGTTATTAGTCTTAGTATCAGCAGAAGAATCAAGCTCCTCTGATACCTGAGTCTTGGGCTTTGAAGCTCTTGGTCCTCTGTTTTGCTCGTTGAGGATACCATAGTTACCATCATAACCACCACCAAGGGATGGATCACTTACTCTTCCACGTCCTTTAATGTTGTCAACACCAATCCAGCTTTGGTTTCCCATACCCACGTTAGAAACTAGTCTACTTCCATAGTTAGAGCCCTGGCTATGACCACCACTATGCATATAGCCTCTGTTGTAAGAGTTTGAACCAGATCCAAAACCATAAAACGATCTCTGTCGCTGTGACCACCCCTGACAAGTTAAAGAACAGACTCCACTTTCAACATACAACCAATGGTTGATCAAAACTATCCATGCGTTAGACAAAGTGAACAAACCATGGAAAGGTTCCGGCCATATGATCCAAATGAACTAGGAGATAAAGCTGGTGAAATAGGAGAAGAATGTCTGTGCATATCAGAAGGCTTGGACCAATCCGACCATATTCCCCCGTCAAAACCAAGACTTGGCTGGCTTCCATTAAAGGGTCCAATAGGATGAGGATGGTAAGACGGTCTTGGTCCAATGTTATCACCTTGTTGGTCAACACCGACAAGGCTGGTAAGCTCAGGCTGAGTTGGAGAAGAAATATATTGCATGCTAGGAGGAACTACCTGCTGGTAATACGGTGAATACAACTGCCCTTCGGAAGGTAAGGGACTTGCAGCAGGGGAATATGGTCCATATGGCATTTGAGGGTTGTATCCGTAACCCGTTTGGTAGACCAGAGAAGCGTTCTCATTGAAGCCAACCTGATTTTTATCAGAGAAAGTATATGAACACCTTTGGGAGAGTTTTTAAAAGAAGAGATTCTCAAAAGAGAAACTTATAGTACACACAGGAGATGTAATGTCCAATGCTTCAACATTGACATATGAAGAATACTCGTCCCATTCGCCTGTGGGATTTTCATAACCTGGCTCCCCAACATTCAAAGGAATCCACATTAGCTTCTAAACCATCCCATAGATCAGTTCAGAACTAGTGTAGTAAGTAAAAGAAGGCTTATGCTATTTCCTTTCATAAACAACGGCTAAGATTTGCAACATCTATACCAATACATAAACTCCATGACCTCAGTAAAAACAGAGAAGCAGGGATAAAAAAGAGAGAGAGAGAGAGAGAAGAAGTAAATGAATAACAAACCAACCTCTGTAGTAAAAGCCTTGTGCTTGAGGAGAAAGGATGTTGCTAGGTAAGTGTCCAGCAAAATCACCTGTTAAACCATAAGGTCCAGAGAGTGGAGCAACTTTTGCTGGATGAACTACAACTGCAGATTCCTGGGAGGACTTGAAAGAGGCTGATGTCTTATTGTTTGCCTGGACAGACTGCATATTAAAAAAAAAAAAGCAGATCCAGAGATTTAAACTTCTATTCTCTATGAATTTTCATTCTAATGGCCAAGAGATCACAAGATCAGACTACCTGTTCCTTCATGATGTCCAGATTAGCAGGTTGCTCCTCTGCGTTCATTCATAACCGGTAAATTTAAGTAAGTCATGTGGAAACATTCATGAACAAGATGAAGATCAGTAACCAAAAGCAGATCCTAGTGAAATTTATACAGGACTTGAACTAACAAACACACAAAAAGAGATCCCAGATCTTAGCAAAAGGAGATGGAGTTCTTGTAAGCTTTACACTTCCAATTGAACTATCCTCTTCTACTAATAACAATGGATTCATGAGACCACTACCAAAAAAATCAAAAAAGGAAGAAGCTTTTGTAATTCTAAATCCAAATCAACAAACCCTTTAACAAATCACAAAACATGAACTTGCACCCCATGTCATGGGATTCAAACGTGAAGGAATCAGCTTTATACCAGAATCTGAAACAATTTAGGATAATTAGAGAAGATGGGTCAGTGACGTTACCTGAAGTAATAAATGATGATTGAGTCGTTGCCATGAATCTGATCCAAAGGCCAAGAATAAGGATCTGATTCAAAAGACAAAACAGAGGAAAAAAAAAAAACAGAATCTTTATAAGTAGGTAAGGACAAAGGATCTTTCCATATATGTAAAATTACGTAGCAAGAAGCCAATACGTAGGTAAGAAGAAGACTTATTACAGTAATTTTCTAGTTTTGTTTTCTTTTTTTTGGTTGGTTGTTTATAAATGATCATGAACGAAGGCAAAGGAACAACTCTGTTGTTATTAATGATGCAACCAAAGTGAAAAGCTTTACCTTATCTTAATGTTGTCTGTAAAGGGCAAAGCTTTTTACTACTAGAGCGTTATGATAACGACATGGACATGTTTTTGCTTCCTTGGGGCTCAGGATAAAAAAAAAATATAACGCCCAACCACCCACGAATAACAACATCTTATTTATGTTTATTCGGTCTGAAAAACAGGGAAAACTTGTTTATTGATACTGTAATTATCATATGATATTTTTTCATGAATAATTTTTATTTTTCTATCATTCTAATTCAAATACGTTTAATTCTATATTTTCAAATAATCACATCAATTTTTAAGAAAATATCTTAGCATATATCACCATATATACTAGAAATAGGAGTGTTACAGTTTTTCCCAGTAAATGTTCATTATACATCTCTATAGTTTACTAAAAATCGGAATGTTACATTTTTTTTCCCAGTAAATGTTCATTATACATCTCTATAGTTTGTTTAACAAACAAGTGTATACAGTATACTGTCTTGTATATCATGTTTCTACTCTACAACGGTCAAAAGAATTGTTGGCTATACGGAGGATGAAGAGGGCTCTTTGGACGTAGAGATCGTATCCGTCAGTTCACGACCACTGGTCTCAAACGGGAAGAGACAAACGCAGATTCCTGAGACAAGAATCACAAACTCAAAGAGAAGAACTGCTATTGTCTGATGGCATCCATGAACCAATCCAACGGCCACTAGTGGACACAGTACTCCTCCTATTCTCCCCACTGAGCTCCCCACTCCTACACCGGTTGTTCTCACCGCAGTTGGATATATCTCAGGAGCGTATATGTAAACCACAGTGAAAGCCGCAGAGATGCAGATACGGCCGCCGAAGAGAAGAGCGGTTGTTAAGGTTGGAGATTGATGAGTTAATAGAGGAAGAAGGAATATGCAACAGGTGAATAGCATTGATGACATGGATGCTTTTCTTCCGAGCCTGTCCACCATTGCTGCTGATATAAGTAGCCCTGGAAATTCTGAGTGAAGAGCCAAACATGATCACGAACCAAAAGGGTTAGAACTAGGCCTAGAAACCCGAAAACCAAAAAAAAAAAACGAAAAAACGAATTTTATGACTTTTTAACCCGGAACTAAACCTCTAGTCTCTAGAACCGAATAACCAAAAGAACCAAACCGGAACCGAGAACCTCTAGTCTCATGGCTTTAGAAGTTAGAACCGATGATATAAGTATGTTGAATGTACCTGCAAAACTGGCGATGAAAACGTCTCTGTAGTTGACATCATTTGAAGAATGTGTTAACCCTTTTTCAGTTGGATAGCAACTGTTTTGGGAGATTTTCAGCTCGGTGGTGAGAAGGACAACGCCGTAGTAAGCAAAGGCGTTTCCGAAGAAGACAACCCATAGTAGCAAAGTCCGTTTGATTAGCTCTGGAGATAGAAGAGCTAGTAACGGTCCCTTGTTGTCAGGTTTTAGTACTGTCTTGGACACATGAGGAGGAGCTTCTTCAACTTCTCCAGGCTTGAGAAGATGAGTGTTCTCTGTTGCATGGTGTTTAGTCTCTTCCAGCTCTGTTTCCATCTCTGAAGCGAGAGCACCTTTAGGTAGTTGTGTTCCGTTGGTTCTCGCAATCTTCTCCAATATGGAAAGAGCTTCAGCTTTCCTGCCTTGTAGGATTAAGTACCGAGGAGACTCAGGCGTCCACTTGTAGAACAGAAGAAGCAACGATGACGGTATAGATGAGAGTGCAAGTAACCACCTCCAACCCAAACTTGGCATGATTAGCTGCAAAAGGATTATCATCAGGTTGATGTGAAAAGCTAAGCGTTTTGAGTCATTAAGTGTAGTACCCAAGCGAGGGAAGCCTCGAAGATGGTTCCAACGGTCCAGAAACCTGAGAAAACAACCATCCAAGTGCCTCGGTTTGGTGCAGGGATGAATTCAAGATACCAGGAGGCAAGAACAGGACCTCCTCCCAATCCAAGACCAACAAAACAGCGGAGAACGATCAACCACATGTAGTTTGGTGCAAATGCGCTCAAGAAACCAGCTACGAAAGTCACCACGGCAGTTATAATAAACCCTTTCCTGAAGAAGATAAAGCACAAACATCAAACCAAATGAAGCTACAACGCGTTGCTTCAGAGATGCATTTAGTTAAAAGAGTTCATATGAAACATACAACCAATCTCCTGATCTACTTGAGGAACACCAAGGAGTACAATAATATATGATCAAAGAAGCTACCTGCGGCCGTGTTTGTCAGCAACAATGCCCCAAGAGTAAGCTCCAATGAGCATGCCAGCAAAGACAACACTAGTTATTAAACTTTCCTCTCTTGCAGAGAGATTCCAAAGCGATTGAACAGCAGGTCCAACGAAAGAGAGGAGCATCATCTCCATAGCTTCTGCTACCCAACCCATTCCAGCGTAAGCAAGGACGTAGAGTTGAAACTTCCCAAACCCCATCTCCACAAGTGCTTCGTCCACTGTGAAACTACGGTTCCCATCTTCCATCCCAAAACCTGTAAAGATAAAAAGATTAAAACTTTCGACCTCATTGGCATCAAGATCTAAGACCCATCATCAGATTCGTGTATTACAATGCTCCAACGTAACGGATCAAATCAAAAAGTCATGAACTTTGGCAGAGGAAGAAACAGAGAAAAACAGAGGACGAACCTCAACGACGTTGAGCTTGAAGACAAATGCAGATCCTATCTTCTAGGAGAATGTAAAAAAAAAAAAAATAAGAATGGTCAGGGAATTCAAAAAGTCAACGACATTAATGAACGAAAACACATGTTAAATCTCAATTTGTTCTGGTCGTCTTGTCCGAACGCTGAGCGAAACTTTTGACGCCGTTGAGTCTCCGTTGATGATTCTATTGACCTGACTTTTCTATATGGGCTTTTCTGATTGGCCCATATATTTATGGACTATTTTATAAGGCCCAAATTGTTAAATGTGTGATCGATCACACAACAGTGGAAGCTTAATAATTGAGCAATGAGTGGACCACCCAAACTCGTGAACTAGTCGAAAGCGAAACATATGACAAAAGTCGTCACCCATTTTTAAAAGAGTATTGGCAAATACAAACTCAGAATTGATTTATTAAACCTTTAGTGAATATACACATTACTTTTTTTTATATATATGCAAAAAAACAAGTATGATGAGATTCGAGTTTTAGGGATAGAGAATGGGCTAAAGTGATTGAATATACCCCACCAACCAATTATTACTTAGAAACACATTTAAATATGTTGTAAATTACAAAATCTATATATGTTGCGAAATAAAATTTAAATTATATAGGGATCGAGACATTCTACCACTTGATGCATCAAGAGCCTCTATCATGACTATTCTTCACTTCCCACTCCATCTACTTTTGAATTTTTTTAAAACAAATTTTAAAACTTGTGTTTCTAGATTAGAATATTCATTTTCAGACCATCTCTGGTTTCATATATATATGCAGCAAAAAAAAAAGATCTAAGATTTTCAAATTTATACAAATTCCACATTAATTTTCCAGCAAAGTGATGTGACTGTAATATAATTTGTTGAAGCCGTCCAGCTGATAAAGATGGATCCATGCTTTAAATTTTGAATTGTTGATAAACCAAAAACTAAAGTCTTTGTTTGGTTTTAATATTTAAGTTGAATTTATTAAATGTAGTTTTCTTATTTCCAAGCTTCATGCAAGCTTGCTTGTCTTCCAGAGTTACAAGAAAAAAAAGAATAAAAGGTACCAATTGAAACTTAATATATATTGGATGAATCAAACGTACCCCTCATAATAATTCACTTCATATAGAAATAAAACTATATAATTCCAAGATAAAAAGCAATAGATGAGCTCATTCTCTATAATGAACATTCATGAGCTCATTCTCTATGATGACCATTCGATTATAATTATCTTTGTTATACGGTAAAGACTAGAAGACAAACAAGAGTGGACCAATCTGTGTGGTTTAGATATGGCTCCCATCGATCCAACTTAATGGGTTTATGCATGGTACTTTGTCTTTCCTTTTGGAAGTTTAATTATTATTAATTGTACCATTAAAATAAATCATTTTAGTGTTTCATTACAGATCCGTCACTGTCATTTTTGGCCCATTCATACTCTCATTATTCTTTCCCTATCAATTAATCCTGTCATTTTTTATTTGTTCAACAATTTCGGTTAGAAACTAACCACATAATTATTTATAACCCAGCTTTAATTCAATTAACTATTATACTCTGTTGTCCATATTCCTAAAGTTACTAAAGTATACACAAAGACTCTTTCATTATTTTTCTTAAACACAAAGACTAATTCATAGTAACTTATTTTGATAAACCGTTAGTAATATAGAAGTGAAGTTAATATTTACAAATACGCCAGCTTCCTTGTACCACAAGAGAACGAACTCCAATATCTTGCAAAAGAAGTTGTTAAATGAGTTATAAACTTACAAACGTAAGGTAGATCTCATCTTTATATATACACATACATAAGTACATTCAATTGTTGCAATACAAGAAATAAAATCCAAAAAAAAGAAAAGAAAAGAAATATCAAACATAACCCTAGTTGTTGTATATGCTATGTAATTTTTTCTTAATCAAACACTAAAAAACTGATCCTGGACAGAGTGAAAATACTTACTCTAACTTTTAATGCTTAATATGTATATATCATTTAGCTTTCAACTGATTAAGAAAAAAAAGTATATATTGATCATATAGTAGTTGTTATAACTCCTGCGAATATAAGAATAGGCACTGATTATATAATAGTTTGATCAAATACTATATTAGCTTAATACTAAACAAATAGCACTAGTTTTTTTAAAAATAATGATTAGGAAGGATGATTAAGAGAGAAAACATGGTACGGTGTGACGTCATCAAATTAAAAAAGGAAAAAAGAAAATAAAAACAAAAGACCCTGTGGCAATCCGCACAACCACTTAGATCCGACGTGGTAGATAAACAAACGGTTTTAATTAGTACGTGACCTATACGTGAAGTAAGAGCGCGTGGTATGAGAAAGAAGGTCCAGTGAGATTGAGGCGGAGACCAATCAAGATTCAAGAAGTACACTTCCTCTCCCTCGATGGCTATTCGTAAGCCTCCGTAGCCAAAATCTGCTTTGTCCTCTCTTCTTCCTCTTTTGCTTTCTGATTCAGATAAACTTCATCAAGACATAGGTTTCCTCTAACTCTGTGTTTGTATTTTCCCATAGAAAGATTCGAATCTTTCCCTTCTGATGTCACATTTGGTGATTCTCAAGGGGATCATTTCCTCGAAAGTGTTGAGCTTTTGAAGCAGAGGAGTTACGAAAAGTACAAAGACTTTATCTATCCTGTCAGGTCCGTTTCTGTTCCTCTGTTCTGTAGTTAAAAAATAAAAGAAGATTTATGTTTTGTCTCTTCACTCTTACTACTTCTTAGTCTTCTTCTTTCTTCATACTCCTTCCTGAGAGACTGTCTTTTTCTCAGACCTGATCTGCCTCCTCCTCTGTGCAAATTTCAAAAAAGTCTCATGCTTTGTCGGTGACTACTAGTTCGGTAAATTACCCACATTTTAACCGTTGGTCTTCCTTTCAACCTCTGAACATCTCTGGTTAGTCTCATTCTAGGATGTGTTGGTTGAAATATAAACGTCATGTGCTTCTGTTACTCTCTAGTTCTACAGTTTTTTTTTTTCTTTCTACTGTTTACTTTTATTTATCAGCTCGAAAAAAACGGAATTCAATGTTAATTACAAACTTGATTCGACCACCAAACCTCATCATTCCCCTAGGCTACTCCATAGTAACCCTTGGTTCATTAGTTTTAGTTCACAATGAACATGTAAAGAGTCTTGTTATGTTTTTGCTTGGATTTAGTTTCTGTTTGGCGATTTAGTCAAAGATGGAACAACACTGTATGATTCTATGTGCCTTGTTCTAGAAGTTATCTAACACAAAAACTGACTCAATCATTGTCACTAACATAACAAGTTTTATGCTAATCATCTTCCTCCATTAATGTTTTGTCCTCAGCGACTTGAAGAAACCATGAACGGTCATAGGCTTGTGTCAACGGCACAAGAAGAATGCAATAAAGGACTTGGTCAAGCTCTCTCGTCTTCTCTATTTCCGGTCCATAACTTTCTAAATGTCCTGCCAGAAAACAGAAAATCTCCTTTCATACGCTCACAATCTCCAGACTCACCTGGTCATCAGCTATGGCCAAAGAGTAGTAGTCCTCAGGGCACATTCTCACGGTCTTCCACCTTCTGCACAAATCTTTACGTGTCTTCTTCTTCTATCTCTGAGGCTCATAAACATCTGGGAAACAGTCTTCCTTTCCTCCCTGACCCCTCTGCTTCTGGTGTGGAATCTGCAAGATCTCCATCTATCTTCAGTGAGGATTTGAGCAATCCATTTGATGGAGACAACTCCGTTTCCCTTGTCAAAGACTTCTTTAATCTCTCTGGGGACGCTTGTTCTGCTAAAGGCTTTCATGATCTTGATTGTTCAAATGACAGCTACTGCTTATCAGATCAAATGGAGTTGCAGTTCTTGTCTGATGAACTTGAACTGGCCATCACAGACCGCTCTGAAACTCCCAGGCTTGATGTAAGTTGGTTTCAGTCTCTCCATCTCTTATGAGTTTGCACCACTTATGGACTTAAGCTTTGGTTGAATCAGGAGATCTATGAAACGTCAAATCCAGTGACTGGACTGAGTCAAAGCCAAAGATGCGTCACTGGAGCAGTGACCATTGAGTCAGTTTCATCTCACCCTTCTCCAAGATCAGCAGCAGCAGCAAACCACAAGCCGAGAATGAGATGGACCCCTGAGCTCCACGAGAGTTTCTTAAAGTCTGTGGACAAGCTTGAAGGGCCTGAAAGTGAGTTTTAGGCTTTGTCTTCTTTTCAACCTTCTGCTGATAACAACACTTAACCCTATGTTGGTTCAAAACATGTAGAGGCCACTCCCAAGGCTGTTCTGAAGCTCATGAATGTTGAGGGCTTAACGATCTATCATGTGAAAAGCCACTTACAGGTACTAAAATCAATTTGAGTCTACATGAATACCAAATTAGCTGATATCTCTGAAAAATCATGAACTTGCAGAAGTATAGACTAGCCAAGCATATCCCAGAGAGAAAAGAAGGTAAAGCTTCCAACTTGTTATTGTGATTTACTTAACACAGATTCTATGTTCCATCATAACTACTGACCTTTTATTTTCCTCATCAGAGAAAAAGAATGTTAACTCTGAAGAGAAGAAACTGGCTTTGAGTATTAGTGAAGCTGATGAGAGAAAGAAAGGGTGAGGCATTGTGTTTTCTTAGCACTGGCTTTAACATTATCATCACTTGGAAGTGATTCTCTCTTGTTCCATGGACAGGGCCATTCAGTTAACTGAAGCTCTGCGTATGCAGATGGAAGTTCAAAAACAATTGCATGAACAGCTCGAGGTAATTACCAATTAACACTTAAGTCCAGCAAAAGAATAATTCAAGATTTTGTTACTATAACTGATTCAACGTGCAGGTGCAACGTGTGCTTCAGCTACGAATAGAAGAGCATGCTAAGTACTTGGAAAAGATGTTGGAAGAACAACGCAAAACCGGAATGCTAATGTCTTCTTCTTGTCAAAACATGTCCAAAACCGAAGTATCTTCTCTGTCTCAGACAAAGAACATAGCTACTGAAACGGAAGATGATAAATGTGAATCCCCTCAGAAACGTCGCAGGCTTGAGAACAACACTGAATCTGAAGATCCTGAGAGATAGCAAGTGGTGGTGTCACTCAAAGACTCAAAAGTAGATGTTTGTAATGTAGATCTTTGTCGGACACGTGTAAACTTATTTTGAGTGTTCCCTTCCATTTTGCTTGATTAATTATTCTTTTAAAGTTTACTTTAAAAGGGTGATTAGAAGCCTAATCTTTCCATTTTTTGGGCTAATGAGAAAGAAGTTACTAAAAGGAGAAGGGACCTACACTAATTACAATTTATCTATCTAACAGAGACAAAACAAGTCTTCAGCTTTCACTCTCTTGACTTGAGAACTAACAAGGGTTTCGTTTCTCTTGCGGGTCTTGTTGTCGTCTCCTGTTATCCCACTCGGCGCGTAGACTAGCTTTGACTCAGCCACTCAGGTAAACCTCTTCATTGCATTCCAAGCGGTAGATAAAAAAAAGTTGTTTGCTTTGATCTTCTTTATGACTAAAAGAGGCAAGCTTTAGCATTATGCATGATTTTTCATCATTGTAAAGCTTAAAGTTTCGTTCTTTACTCTCCCCTTCTCTCTCTCTATCTCCATGAACATGCAATATATTAATCGTTCGGGATTCAAAGTTTTGATTTTGATGCATGTTCTTGTTTGCGACATGTGAGAAATGAGAATCGTGACATGCTTTTTAAGTCTGATTTACTCTCTCTTTGTTTTATGATTTTTAGTTTAAGACGAATCTTTGAATGGCTGATACTTCCATGGATATTCATGAGCATGGAGTTTGGGTAAACAAGAAGAGAAGGCGGGTTCAATGCAAATACTGTGGAAAAGAGATGTTTGGCTGGCAACGTCTGAAAAGTCATTTGGGTGGTGTAGGTACAGATGTGACTCCATGTGAACAAGTTACATCTACTGTTAGAGAGTTGTTTCAAAATGTTGTGGCTACCAAGGAAAAAGATAATCTTACTGCTGCTAAGAGTAAGAGTGTTGGGGAAATTCAACTTGCTAATGCTCATAAGCGTGGGAGAAGAAGCCAAGATTCACCCAGAGAAAGTGTTTCTCCTACAGCTGGGGAGAAGGCTAACAAAATGGTTTTGTTGCCAAACAAATCTCCAGAGTGGATTGGTCAGTGCTCGTATGCAAACTCCTCAGGCTTCAGAGAGATGATGATGAAGGCAAGTGATGGTATCATCCCTGATTCTCATGATTTAAAAGGACGGATGTTTCAAGAAGCGTTGGAAGAAGTGGAAGATTATGTGAAGAAGATCAAAGAGTCATGGGAGATCACTGGTTGCAGCATCTTGTTGGAAGCTTGGGTTGACAGTAAAGGCCGTGATCTTGTTACTTTCGTTGCGGACTGTCCAGCCGGTCCAGTCTATCTGACATCTTTGGATGTCTCTGACATAAAACACGATAACAAGGCCTTGATATCTCTGGTGGATGGGCTTGTTGATGAAGTTGGAGTGCATAACGTGGTTCAGATTGTTGCATGTTCAGCTTTTGGTTGGGTTGGTGAACTAGGCGAGTCTTATGCGGGTAACAAGAAGGGAGTGTTCTGGTCTGTGAGTGTATCTCACTGCTTTGAGCTTATGCTGTTGAAGATTGGGGACATAGATTCACTTGGATACATAGTTGACGCTGTTAATCTGATTACAGATTTCATCAACAACAACCCATTGGTTCTGAAGCTTGTCAGAGATCAAGATCACAGTCTCCCAATAGACATGACTGTCTCCTCAGAGTTTGAGTTTTTCTTGCCCTACTTGACTTTAGAGAGTATTTTCAGGGCCAAGAACGACTTGGCAGCCATGTTTGCTTTATCTGATTGTAACAACGAAGAAGACATAAGAGTATCCAAATTGGTTAATGATACAACTTTCTGGAAAACTGTTGACAAAGCTCTTAAATGCACATATCCTCTGATTCATGGTCTACTCTGGTTCTCTAAGGCCAGCAACCAGCATGTTGGGAATATCTATGAGACTATGGATGTCATAAAGGAGAGTATCGCCAGAGAATTCAATAACAAGGAACCATGTTATGAGCCGTTATGGGATGTGATCGATGATGTCTGGAACAAGCACCTTCACAGTCCTCTTCATGCTGCTGGTTACTTCTTGAATCCGGTTACTTTCTACTCAGATGATTTCCATCTTGATTCAGAAGTAGCCGCGGGTCTTTGCTCCTCTCTGGTTCATGTAGTAAAAGAAAGTGACATTCAAGTTAAAGTTGCTACTCAGCTTGACATATACAGAGTTGGTGAAGACTGTTTTAACGAGGCCAGTCAAGCTGATCAGATCACTGGAATCTCTCCAGGTGTGTGAACCTCTTGACTTTTCATATATATAGTTGCAGACAATAGTGTTGTTGAAATCATTCAGTGAGCAAATAGTTTTAAAAAATCTCTTTGTCAGGTGAGTGGTGGGCTCAAAAGGCGAGCCAGCACCCTGAACTGCAGAGTTTCGCCATCAAGGTTCTAAGCCAGACATGTGAAGGTGCTTCAAGGTACAATCTAAAGAGCAAATTAGCAGAGAAGCTGGTGCTCACTGAAGGAATGCCCAGTTGTGAGCGAGATCGTCTTGAAGATTTGGCGTTTGTTCATTACAATCTTCATCTCAAAAGCTGCAAAGCCAAACCAAGTGATGAGCAGTGAAGAGATTGCGCTGCAGGATATTTATAAATATATGGACTGGCACATTCAACTTCTTTTTGTCAATGTGCAGATAATAGTTATGTAGTTTGTATGTTCATAAAATCTTCATCTTTTGAATCAACGTGGTGAATGAAACGTGCAGTATTAATATCGATCACGCTGCATAATTATCATCTCTAGTCCTTTTTTATACATTTCTTTCTCTTTGCTGATTCAAAGAAGTTGGAGTTTTCATGCGGTATCTTGAGTTCGTTACAACAACATCATCTACAAAGCCACACTAAGAAAAGAACAGTCAACAGATTGTCTTAGCAGATGGCTTGAGCTTTTAGTCAATGTGTAGATTTTTATTTATGTAGTTTGTATGATTTACTCACACAAAACCAATGATCAAGTCTTTTCTGTTCTCCATTCTTTTTTTTCTTTTTTTTTTTTGAAACGCTTTCTGTTCTCCATTCTATACGTATTTTTTTAGTGTGAAGTTTTGGAATAATATACACAAGAATCCAACAGATTGAAGCCGAAAATATCGTATGAACACTAGACAATTATTTCAACACAAACTTGTTCTCTACTCGTTGGTTTTCAAATTTCAAATATTAAACTCTATAAAAATCTTGATATATTGTTATAAAATTGTCAACAAAAACAAAAAATAAAACTCAGAAAAAAGTATCAGGCTCCAGTCCACTAACCTCTGACCAGAAAGCGACAGAAAAAAAATTACTTAACATGTATTCTTGCATGTGATAATGCATCAGGATTTTTTTTTTGTGATTTTCTCAAGATTTTTTAAAAAGTTTCTTCTCTTCTTTTTAGTTTAGTTCACTTTTCTTTGAAACTATTGAGAAAAAGACATGAAATTGCAAGTGCCCGTGTAAATTGAAAGTAGTGTGTTGCAGATTCTCTCCTCTGTTCTGTTCAACTCACCTTTGTCTTGTACACTCTGCCCAATTACCAACTCATTATTTTAATTCATTATTTGGTAATAATAAGAAAGAGTAGACCTTTTTTGAGATAGCATTAAATGTTGACTCACAATAGAATTTTTTTTTTGAATTTCAAATTGAGAAACTTTTTAAGATTGGAAAATAAATAAGAGGGTCTTTGCTCTTTATGTGACACCTAACAGTAGTACCATAAACCCAGATAGATAGTTTTACTGTGGGAGAATCTAGCAGCATTTTCAGAAGAAGCTTAGGGTTTTGTTGCTTGAATCACATAACTTTTTCTTCTCTCTGATTCTTGACTGTTCTCTTGCAGCCATTTTAAGAATTAGAAGAAACATAAAAGGTTTGCTTTTGTTTTCCCACGGTTCCTCTTCTTCTTGTTTGAATTTTGTTTTTGTTGTAGAAATTTGGTTACACACCTCTGATTAAAAGTTTCAATCTTTTTTCTTTGTTCTGGCCATTGACTTGGGTATTTTCTTAAAGTCAATTTAAAAAGATATGTTCTTTCAGAGAAAACTTGATATCATGGTATGTCTTTTAGGGATAAGGTTTTTAGCCTCTGTCTTCTCTTTTTCATCAAAGTTTTTAATCTTCTTTATAAGGCTACAGTACATTAGATTACGACAAGACAATCAAACACACATTTTTTAGAAACTCAACCAAATCTTGAATTGCATGTTCAAAAATTGCATCTTTTGGTTACTTTTTGCTGGTTCTTTGGGTTATCTTGAACCAATAACTGCTTAACCTCTATGTGGATTTTTGACCCATGTGATACGTTTGGCTGTCTGGTTGTTTTTTGAAAACAACAAGCTCCTGTGATTATTTTCTGTATTATAAATTAGATTTGTCCTTATTAGATGTTCACAGGTGTAACAGTGTCTTCTCTTGCCTCTTCATCTTGTACTTGGACTACATGTGCTGAGAAAAATCCATTACCAAATCTCCATTATTTGATTAATGTCTTGTGTTTAGTAGACAACTCACTTTGGTCTTTTTCTTTCCTTCTAAAAATGTTATCTTATCTCATTTATTATATGTGAATCAGATTTGTGCAGGTATTATGTCATTTAAGTCTTATGTACTTTAAAATAAGAAGCTGAAGTATATTTGTTGGAGAAAGTTCATCATTTGCTGTTATGGTAGTAACTGCCAAACTCCAGACCCTAAGGATGTATGACTCTCAACTTTTGAAATCCAAGTAAGAATCATCATTTCTTCTTATTTATATGTAACTTCAACTCCTGGATCTTGTTTTCAGTTCTCCTTACCAAATTGACTTGAATGTTTCATCAGATCCAATTCACTATGGGGCACAGGAACCAAGCCAGAGGTATGAACATACATCACGTCCAGATTTTACCTGTTGAGTGAGTTTATGCTGTCTTTAAACAGCACTAAGAGCTTGCTTGCTTGAATAATTTGTGTACAGGGCATGGAAAGTTGCCAAGAGTCTACAAGTGGAGAATCTTTTCCATATAGATACCAACTTGAAGAGGATGTGAGCTTCTGAACTCTGCTTTTTTCTAAATATTTGCAGTGTTGATGATTCTGAAAGAATTTCTATGCTATAGGTAAAAAAATTGCAACTCCAACTCCAAGAAGAAGTGGAGTTGCATACTTTTTTAGAGAGCCTCATGGAGAAAGATCCTTGGGAGCTATCTTCTTCTTGTAGTGTTCCACATCCTGTATGTTCCTAATAATACTACTGTGATTGCTTTTTGAAATTACCATTTTGTTTGGCTGATGATTCTGAAAATTTGTGCAGGCTCAAGAACTTCTTTCCAATATAGCCACCCTAGAGACAGCAGTCACGAAGCTAGAGCAAGAAATGATGTCACTGAATTTCCAACTTAGCCAAGAACGAAATGAGAGAAGACTTGCTGAATATCATTTGTCACATTCTGCTTCTCCACCAGTATGTATCATCATTTTCTTGTTTTTATTGTAATCTGTATTGGTGTATAACTATGTCTTAGTTATGCAGAGTTATTCTTCTTCTTCCTTGAGATATTTGGATTCTGAATTACATCAACCAGCAGAAGAGAGTCCAAATCAAGACCAAACAGTCCAAAACCAAGAATCTTCTTCTGAGTCATCTCAGGCAGAATCAACAGTTGAGGTACGAACTTATATTCTTCTTTCCTATCACCCTTAAATGTATCTGACATTTTTTTTGCTTAATAAACCAGAAAGCATTGGACCCAAGTAACCAGTTTCTTGAGAAGAGGCAAATGAGGAAGACAAATGGGAAGAAGCTACCTAGAGGAACGCCACCTAAGTTCATGTGGGATCATCCTAATCTATTATCTGAAGAAATGGTGAGATGTATGAAGAACATCTTCATGTCTCTTTCTGATCCGACCGCAACTTCAAAAGCATCTTCAAACGAGAGCCAACTCTCGCCGGTGTCAGTATCACCACGTGGGCATCTATCAAGCTCATCTTCCTGGTGGCCATCAACAGAACGGTCAATGATCTCTTCATGGGTGCAAAGCCCCCAAATAGATATCCAAAACAACACTGATGTCTTGGCCACAGGAAATGTCTTTGATCCTTATAGAGTTCGTGGGAAGTTAAGCTGGGCAGAGATTGGAAACTACAGTTTGGCATCTGAGGTTTCTTGGATGTCTGTTGGGAAGAAACAGTTGGAATATGCTTCCGGGGCACTGAGGAAGTTTAGGTAATAGAGTTTCCTTAACCTCTTCTTATACAGTTTTGTCAATCTGATTAAACTATAAGACTCAAAGTATGATCATGGATGATTCTGTGAATAGGACACTGGTGGAGCAACTGGCTAGAGTAAACCCAATTTTTTTGAGCTGCAATGAGAAGTTAGCTTTCTGGATTAACCTTTACAACGCGTTGATCATGCATGTTAGTTCTTTTTTCTCTCCTAATCATCAAGAACAATTCTGAACGATGTGAATGTTTATGAGAGTTGTTGTGGTCTTTTACATGCAGGCGTATTTGGCTTATGGTGTCCCAAAAAGCGACTTGAAACTCTTCTCCTTGATGCAAAAGGTTACATATCACTTGAAATAAGCTTGGTTTTGTCCTTCTCATTTCTTTCTTGCCTTATCTTCTTCCTTTATGTTTGCTCCACAGGCTGCATATACGGTTGGAGGGCACTCATATACTGCAGCGGCAATGGAGTATGTGATACTGAAGATGAAACCTCCTACGCACAGGCCACAAATTGTATATAAGCTTATACTCATCATTCAGAGTTCTTTTGTTTGCCATTTTCAGAATTAGATAACATATACTCTATTTTCTGATGTGCAGGCACTGCTTCTTGCCATTCACAAGCTGAAAGTATCAGAAGAACAACGCAAGGCAAGCATTGATACTCATGAACCTCTTCTCGCCTTTGCCCTAAGCTGTGGAATGTACTCTTCCCCTGCGGTAAGTTACTAAGCAACTATCTTTTCTCCTTTTGTTTGGCTTAAAACTATGGAAATGCGAACTCATGCATCTTGTTGCAGGTGAGGATCTACACAGCCAAAGGAGTGAAGGAAGAGCTACTAGAAGCTCAAAGGGAGTTCATACAAGCATCCGTAGGGCTGAGCAGCAAAGGGAAGCTCTTGGTACCCAAAATGCTCCATTGCTACGCCAAGAGTATGGTGGAGGATTCGAACTTGGGGGTCTGGATAGCGAAGTACCTTCCACCACATCAAGCAGCTTTTGTGGAACAATGCATCTCTCAGAGAAGACAAAGCCTTCTTGCCTCACGTAACTGTGGAATACTCCCCTTTGATTCTCGTTTTAGATATCTGTTTCTCCCCGACAACAACAACTCCTCTGCATAATAAGCTTTTAAAGCTATGTTTTGTCTGTAAAAAAGCCCGACTGACTTCATAAGAACCAAGAGACATAGGAAGCTGTGTTCATCATCATGATCATATTATTATTCCCAGCTTAGCTTTGGGGGTTTATCAGTGTACATTTTAAAATAAAATATATGAGAAAAGAATGTTGTTGAAAGTGTTAAATTTGACACTGACGTCAGGAGATCTTATTAGCTTATAGTTTTGCCAAGACCCAAACAACTCAAATAGGATTCAAGTTAAAAGAAGCACCAAAATTTGAATCGAAATCACATATACACATTCGTCTGTACCTTAAGAATTACACTATGTACCTCCTTGTGAAACCTAAATTAGTAGTGGCTGTGTAAAGAGTCTCGTTGCTCTTTGACCTCCTAAAACTTGCTTTCCTTGATTCGCCTTTGCCCATTTGCATCCTTCCTTCTAAGCATGAGCTCAAAAGGCACCCCTTAATCACATAGACGAGAGAGAGATAACATGTTTCTCTATGTTGATCAGTCAGAAGTGGAGGTTGCAGTGTCGGCGGCTCTCTGCCGCACCATCTCCTTCACAGCTGCTCTGCGTCTTGAATCTGCCTGTTGCTGCTTTCTACTAAAATGAGCTCTCAACTCTCTGTCACAAGTGTCAGATCAACAGAAAAATCATCAACTTTTCTTGAATAAAAGTCCTTTTTAACTAGTAGAACTAAGTAGCTTAGATTCACGTACCTGCACTTGGGTACTCTGCACTGTGGATCTCTGCAGTTCCGGGAGTGCATTCGGAAGAGGGCCCACATTCTCTTACAAGGAATGCAGGAGTTTCTGTTCTTGCATACAACACCATGCCTGAAGAGAAGCTTAATCATGCGACACCTTGGATACTGGCACTGCGCGGTACAACATGACATCGCGTGTAGCAGCAGCTCTGTTAACTGCATTACCAAAACTGCATTAGCAAATGAGGAAACGGAGAAGCAACTTTGAAAGAAACATTTCATTACCTGTGCAGTCTGGATTTGATTAGTTTGTGTGTTCTGTACAACAGAATCCGTGGCAGATGGACGGCTAGTGAGGCTGTGTGGATGGTTGATGCCCTTTGAGTAGCAACCACTGCAAACTTCATAGTCAGGACAAACCTCGCAACGCCAACCTTGAGCAGGTTCAAGCTCTTGCTGGCAGATGGCGCAAGCCGTTGGGAATGCAGGGACGGTTGGGTTGTGAAGATGATAGAGAATCATCATAGAAGAGTGTTTTGCTCGCCTCAGTGTGTCGTACTGGTAGTGGTTTCCTTGGCAGAGACTTAGGAAAGCTTGCCTAGTATCAAAGAACTCGCTCTCAAGGATGTCATCACTGTCCTTAATCTCAGTAGGAACGTCTTCAATGGCAATCTGCAGAGACCAAAAACCTTGTCATGTTCCAAACCAACATGAAGATTAAAACCAAACATCTTAAACAGATTAGAAACTTACAGGATATAGTGCATGCTTCTCCCTCTGATTGACGGGATGTCTCTCCTTTTCGACACGGTTCTTTTCCACTTCATGACACCTGTAGTAAAAGAAGAAAACACTTAGAATGATCCAACGTAAGCTATCTCTACAGCAGTTAGGGAATTTGAAATTGATATAGTTGTGAAAGTATTTAACAAATAAAAAGTGAGTCAACAAGTAGAACTTACTTGTCACAAATCTGAAAGTTCTTACACTGGTTGCACACCCACCGATGTCCAGATACCATGAGAGTGCAACAATGCTTGCAGCAATGTTGCAAATGAACCATGATGAAATCTTCCTTCATTGGGAGGATAATCTCACCCAGCTACAGAGAAGAAACAGCAATGGAAAGTTAGGTGACGATCTCTTACCATAACAGAGAGAGAGAGAGACTTACTTTATGCATTAGCAGGAGATCCTTAGTGGCATTAACAGAAAGGTCTAACTGACCTACTGCTTTTAGAGCCCTTTTCGATATGACCTTTTTGGGCATCACTTTTCTATTAGACTTCTTGCCATCTTCTTCTTGGCTCATTTGATCTATTAGATCCTCGGCGGCGCCTGGCCAGTAGTCCCCATCAAAATATGGCAACCTTGCTGCTGTTACCTTAGCTCTACATTCACCAGACTGGACGAAGAAATGATCATAGAAGTTTGTACATTCAACAACCACTTTTTCCTTGGCTGCTTTCCTTAGCATTGCTAAATACCTGAAAAGGAATGAGTACACTATGCATCATGGTGAGGAAAAAAAGCAACTACTACAATAAAATATCATCACATACCATTCCCTTAGTTTGTCAGTCTTTGGTGTTTTCTGAATCTCAGGATGACAGTACAGAATGTAATCTTCACCCTTAAGAGGAGGGCATGCCCATATATAGCAGCTTGAAAACCCACGTTTCTTACAGTAATCAAGATAACCAATCTGCAAGGCCATTGTTGAAAAGACTTGTGAAGCAACACAATGGGCTTGGAAGCAACATAGGAGCAGAAGAAAAAAATAGCTTTACCAGAATTTCATGGTATACAAAAGTACGGAGGGCCTCCCCAGACACAGTTCTAACGTCAGGTCTGAAGTACTTAACCGAGTCTAGATATGAAAGGTATACACGCCGCTGATTGGGAGACGCGGAATCTGTTCCAAATTCCTGGACGTACATGCCAAATAAGCAAACTTCAACACCTTCAATCTTTTGAAACAACAGAATGGCCTGAAAGGAAGAGAGAAAATTACATATTAGTTAGCATAGAAGCTGATAGTCAAGAGGCATCATGTAGTAGTAGGACAGCATGATTAGAAAATAAGAACTAAGAAGTTGTACCTTTGACTTATAAGGGAACTCTGATGAGTAATTGTCTTCTCTGAAAATGTCAAGGAAGCGTGGCTTTACTTCTAATATTTTGTCGAGAGATGCAACAACTCTGATAACAAGTGAGTCGGCTCCAGGGACCTGGTATATCAATGAAGAAGGAAACTAGATCGTTATCTTCCTAAAACTCTAGCTATATAAGGAAAGAGCATTATAATAAATAGGACACTAAACAAATAGGTGGGTTTTCTTAACATCAACAACTTTTAAAAAAAAAACTGGTTAGACGATTCTACCGCCAACCATTCTATTTGACTTATGAAGATTCACTTCTCAAACATCATCGGCTCTAAAGAACTATTTTTTATCTTTTTGTAAACCCAACTTGATATTTCTCTCTATACATCAACATTTTACATGAAAAGTTAATAATTTACCTCGTCGTAGCTTTTTCCTTGAAGCCTAGCCCTCTCCTGTCTTTCCTGCTTAAGTTTCTTGAACAACCGCTGTTCTAAATGGTTGCTAAGATTACTGGCTGGCAAACTTTTTGCCCCAAGAATAACACTTTGCGGAACTGGCTTCCTTTCTCCTTGTTCCACCTCTTGTATGTAGCAATTAGGGCAAGTGTACTCGGCTTGCCCATGATTCCTACGGCCGTTGAACAAAGCACATATTTGATGCTGCCATGCTTGACATTTATCACATTGCACCCACTACACAGAATCATTGGATCAGAAACAGAACAAGAAAAGAGGGCGAGTAAAGCAGCATAGGTTCAAAAAAATCTAAAGAGGCGTACCGATTCTTCAACCTCCTCGTCATTTTTCTTTTTCTCAAACCTTGACTTCGGCACAGGAGTTCCATCAACAGTAACAGTGTTTGTACGCGTTTCATTGTAGCAAGGAATGCATACATAGTGCCGTGACTCACCGACCACAACAGTATAGTGCATAGCATTTCTCTTGACACGAGCGCCACAAGGTGTGCAATATATAGGTGTTGGCTCAAATGCAAGCCTCTCAACAGCACATAACTGGCAAGAGTTTTCAGACATGGTGAGTCCCATTGCTTTGTTTTTTTCTGCCTTGGTTTTACTCTGAAATAAAAAATTACACACTGTTAATTGCCATGTGCACCTCAAAGTCTTTTTATAGAGAAAGAAGGATTCAGACAACAGCATAAAGCAAATATTTCTTGGTAAATCTTTCTTATCAAACAAGAGTTGCATCTAAGAGTTTGTCAGCTTACCTGGCCTACCCACTGACGAAGACCGCGGATATGCTCCTCTACTTGCTCTGGAGTGAAGAGTTCAATCAATGAGACTCCCTTGATCTTTGACTTTCCGCCATTAGACGCAGCTACACCGCCTACAGACGGTTCCACTTTCTCTTCTTTGGGTGTGCTTAGTTCTTTTATACGTTTAGGTTTTTCTGGCTCTGGTGAAAAAACAGTTTCACCATTCAATGAAGAGTCTCCAGCATGTCTTCTGATGGGGGTATCTTTGCAAACAGGCTTCTCCAGCTCATGGGAAACTGGAACAGTCCTTCTCGAAGAATCAGAACTATCTGCATTCATCGGCACATCACTTTGTAGACTACTATATTTCTCTTGCAAACCCATTGAAAAGTGAGCTTTACCGACACCAACAGATCTTCTGGCTGGGATGCTGCGTGTGTCAGGATAAGCAAACTGGGTGTGTTTCTCTACTTTCACACGCTTAGGAGAAGGTTGCAGATCATCAACAACAGATGGAGCTTCAGAGTCTCTTTCACTAGAAGCACGCATAGACTGAAAAGATTCCTTGCGTCTATGATCTAAACTACCTGAGCTAGGCTCAGCTTGTAGGAGGAGGGCATTCTTTTCTCTTTGTTTCTCCTTGAAGTTTTTGACATAAACACAGACTGGGCATGCTTCATTCGCGCAGTGCTTGTTATGATGAATAAGTTTCCGTGTTTGAAGACAATATCGATATCCGCAAGCAGGGGCCTTGCAGTAGTTGATGTGTTTCAGTAGCGTCTTGGCAGTAAAACAATAATTGCTTTCACAGCTATCCTCCACTGCACTGCATTTGCGAACATGTAGCAGGAACAAAAGCCACCGCCTCTGATTCATATAACTTGAACCACAATCTTCATTCAGCTGTTTGCTTCCTTCTGGGAGATGTGGAGCCTCCAGGGTGGTTTTAGGAGCAACGGCTTGGCAGTTTGCAGATTCTCTTACAGACAAACTATCGTTAGTAGCGTCATGCAACATAGGTAATCTTTGACACGAGTTTACCCCAACCCCAAACTGTTCTCTCTCTCCGTTAGAGTCTTTTGATGTTTGTGTCAAGTTTTGAGAAGATGAACGCCACTGCCCCAGACTTGAAACTGGCTGCACTCCCACTGAGTGGTTATTCAAATCTTTCCATTGTGGCATCTGCTGCGTCTGATGACTTTGTGGTGGGAAAGATGGCTGGCTACTAAAATCTGGTGCACTCTGAGCACCAACAAACTCGTCCTTGACAGTGTTCTGGTTGTACTGGTTTTGCAGCTTGGATGGATCTATCTGATTCATAGACTGCAACTGAGATGTTTCATTATAGTAGTCCGTGCGAGGTTCATGCTTAACTTGACTAACAAAATTTGAAGCTCGCTGAGATTGACTGTAAGCATTATTGTTCAACAAGTGATCTTGTTGCTGGTATTGACCATGATGAGTTTGCTGGCTGAGTTGATTTTCTACTGGTTGTTGATGACTCACCTGAGCCAAATTTTCTTTGGAGCTGGAAGAATATTGGAAACTCCCATTCTCAAACTGTTGAGGTAGGTGACGTTTCATCAATGGAGTCTTTTCCACTGCGTGTAGGCTTGACTGATTACTACCAAAGGAAACATCAACTCTCCGCATAGGAGTCAGTTCCATTGAGCCAGATGAGCCATAGAGATTCCCGGACCCAAACGTATCAGAGTTGCTCATTGAGTATCCTTCAGATGAAGAAATAAGTAACTTGCAATTAGCGTACACCACTATGAGTTATATAGACTAAACAAGAGAGCATTAAAAATTCAAATAGCAAAGGAAAAATTAGAGGTATTTACTGTGAACATGTGACACCTGCTGCAACTGATCAACAGGCTGCTGCAAAGGTTGGGATGAAGTTGGAAAATGCGTGGAACTAATGACCCCTTCAGAGCTCATGTTACCGTTAGCAACGTAAACACTGTTCCCGCTCATCCCTACACCAGCATTTTGAGGTATATTGATAATTCCAGACGCATTCTGGTGCATATTTGACCTGAACCCACTTCCCATCTGGTGATCAAGGTTGTATTGCATACGGTCATTTGAACCAGCAGTGTGTTGCCTCTGCAGCTGAGACGGATTCCCAACAGCCAGAAGATTGCCACCATCTCCATTTCGAAGAGACTGATATACATCAGCATTGTTAAATCCAGGAGTAGGAATCATCTGGCCGTTGTCATTAGAACTGACTGAAAACCCCGCAGCAGATAATTGCTGGTGACCATTGATCATTGAACCTGTCAATTTTATAAGAATCAGTACAAACTTACAGGTATACAGTAGAATCTGACATCGGATATTACTGACATTACCTCCATTCATGCGAGTAGTTGGCATAACCCTTGTTGCCTCTGCTAAGTTATAATTACTGTTAAAGGTGCTTGTATCGACCATAGTGGTGGATGTATAACTTTGACGCAATCCAGTTGAAACCGCAGGTGTCTGAACCATCATTCCGACCGAGCTGGAAGGATTAGCAGGGCGCTGACTAAACATTTGTTTCAGACTAGAGTTTATGCGAGCCTCAAAACTTTGGAAATCTAAGTAATCCTCCTGTGAAAAAAAAAGTACCATCAAGAACAATGACCAAAGCTTCTATGAGATATAACAATGAGAAGATCAAAACAGGAGGTACCTTTGAGGTAGCCGTTTTGAACATTACACTTTCTAACCGTTTTGAAACCTCAAATAACTTTGCCTTTGAGGCATCATCAGTCTTTGAAGGCTGCCTCTGCTGTAACCAAACGTAGCTGAAGAGAATAACTCAAGTAAATAAGGGTATTTTTTCAATATACACTAACTATTTTTTTGTAGACCGGAAGGTTACGACCCGACTAATCCCCCAGGGCAGGAGACAAGGCCTGGTTGCTAAATTTCCTCCCCAGGTTATCAAGCGTACTCGAACTGGGGACCTCTAGCACAAGTACTTCGGGTCCTTTCCAGTTGAGAGGTTATATACACAAACCTTTTTTTAATATCAGGCGATTCGGGACCAAAGCCCATAATCCCCCATTCTCGAAAGTAATATTAGTTTCGTCTCAGCAGTCACTCGACTGAACCCCAAGACTGCGTAATTAGATGGATGTTTCGTCCTCAAAGCAAGGCAGACGTTGCACAAAACAGTAAACTACTAATGCCTAAGTGGTATATATGCACTAACTACATACACTAATGTAATATAGAGCAAGCAAGAGCCACATCAAGACAACATAGACAAACAAAGAAACAAATTCTTACATTCTGTTCAGCATCTCCTGCCGCAATCTAATACCATCTTGGTTTACGCCATTGGGCATATTAGGCTGAGACGAAACACCAGAAACAGAACTTTGCATTTGTCCTGGCTGAGGAACCATCCTATGCTGTCCCTGAGCCATTCTCAAACACTTTATGACAAAGTGTGTGGAGCTATGGAAACACTATCATCACCACAACAATGAGCTACAAAGCCTGTAATAAAAAAAAACATTGAGCTCTTTGAAAATGTAGTAAACAAAACACATTGAGACACAATCTCAGTTAACACTACCACCTCGTGAATTACGCCTTAAAAAAAGAGAGGAAACTTTCTATATTAAAATTAACCAATTACAACGATTAATGGAACTCAATTCACCAACCCTAGCTCGAGATCAATCAAAATCAATAATTGAAATGGAATTAAACAAACCCTAAACCTGAATTTCGTTGGGGGGGGGGAATCAGCAATTCGCGAGAACACGACGGAGAATGGAAGGTCGCTGCCGGAAAAACCGATGCCCAATTGGGAAAATAACGGCGGATGACAAAAAGAAAAGACGACGGAGACGAATGGTCGGTGGTGCGCGTAGGATTAATGACGGAGTTTGTAAATATGCTTTTTTGGGCAAAAAGGCGATATTTTTTTTACCAAACGAGTCATAAGAATCATTGTTTTATTTTTTAAAAAGGATCTTTTCGAAGCATCAACGGACAGAACATAACAGCCGGAGTTTTTACCCAATCAGATCTTCAGATGAAAACCATTATTGTTTTCT
Source organism: Sinapis alba (assembly GCA_012274485.2). NCBI lineage: Eukaryota > Viridiplantae > Streptophyta > Magnoliopsida > Brassicales > Brassicaceae > Sinapis > Sinapis alba. Next base: position 55,105 of record MU106336.1, on the reverse strand, counting down.
TCTCTCTCTCTTTAAGTCGATCAATTAAAGTCAAGTGGATATTTGGATAAGTATTTTAATACTATAAGATTTTATTTTAGAAAATTAACACAATTATTTAAATTATCCAATTTGAATGTATTTTAATATCCAAATTAATAAATTTAATATATATGTAAATAATTATCTGATTTAGACTGTATAGTTATTTAATATTTTAATATAGATATATATATCAATATCAAAATTTTGGTCAACACTAATAGCAACATTGAACTTATAAAAATTAAATTATAAAATATTAGTCTGATAGAAACAGCAAAACTGAATGCATGAGTAGTTAGATTTTTTGTGTGTAAACTTTATATTTCCTTAAAGGTTTCTTTTTCAGAGCTTTAAACGTTTTCACATAAATATGAAATTTTCATATTTTTAAAAAATATATATATATATATTCCCTCTATTTTAAAAGATATAAACTTCAAATTTTTTGCACATATATATATATATATATTAGTAATTAACTATTTTTAACAAACTTTTGACTAATAGAATTTTAAAAAATATAATTATTTTAAAAAAATTCTAATTTATCATTAAGTAAGGTATAGAAAAGTTAGAGAATATATTTTTAAAACAATTTAATTTTTGAAAACGTGTATCTTATCGAAATGGAGGAAGTATTAAACTATTAATTTAAAATATGATGTAATTATCTAATCCATAATGTATAGCAGTTTACACAAGAGGTGTAAATAAATAATGTCTTCAGTTATGAACAATATATATTCATTTGCATAATCATAGATTTCTGGTAGTGATCAATACTTCCAAGCATCGTGGCTTGGGATGCCAACGTCGGTCAATTGACTCTCTGAGCTTCCTTCTCCATAACTCTGTGATTCTTTGCCACTCTTAGTGAGCTGGCTTAGCAAAGCTCTGAGAACCATCTGATCAGAGGAATGATTAGACAACGAGTTGGGAATTTTTGAGACAAAACCGGATTGGCTTGTTTGCTTTTGTGACAAATTAGAGAAGCAGGGCACTTGCTGGTTGATGATGTGGTGATGATCGAAGTTGATGTTATAGTCCATCAACGCAGAAGCTGTTTCATTGGAACAGATTCTCATGATGTTGTCTCTGTTGACCTCATTGTTGTTCTTGTGAAAAACTCTACACAATACCCTTTCTTCCTGTTTTTTGTCCAACAAACCAAAATTATATATATTAAAACCAAAATTAAAAATCAACAATTCTTGTTTTTCAAAATATTGTCAAGAGTAGATAATTGTGCCAAGTCAGAGATATTAGGTAAGCCACAAATAAATCTTTATAAGATCGTCAGCAAAATCCCTTTTAAAATAGATAACATTCAGGTTGAATGTGAAACAAATATAAAGTCAAAACTTTTGCCATAAGTCATGGGATCATATGATTGTGACATCCCCTAGGAGCTTGCTTAATGCTTAATTTGATATTTACATCGAAGAAACATATACTACGTTCCAAATTGTAACGTATATTATGTTCCAAATGACTATAAATTACCCAAAACAAATAAAATTGTTGAGTCTTATGTGATTCATGATATGGATCTTTACAAAATAACATGAGTAAAAATAGAGTAATAGTTACCTTTAGGGAATTAGGAGGGTGGTGAAGAAATGTTCCGTGGAGACGAAACTCATGCATCACCCAATCGGTTTTACGACCTTTAGGGGCTCGACCATTGTAAAATACAAGTGTCTTTCTCATGCCCACAAGACTACCATTTCTATGGATCGCTCTATCTTTACCGGTGGCTTTCCAATAACCGGTGGCCGTAGCCCGGTTTGTCCTTTGTCCCGTTGCGTATTTTCGATCTTTTTGGCTGTAAAAATACCATTCTTTACATCCCACTCTGGCCGTTTCTGTACAAAGAACATATATAACATTTTTTTGTAATACTAGTAAATGATAAGAAGTTAGGCATTGGATGTTTTCAAAATGTAAACGGCGTTGAATGCTATTGCATCTCACATATACTAATTCATTTCAGTATTAATAAAGATCTAAGGGGTATTTCTCTAATATTTAATGGATATTAATTTTATGATAAGATATAATGAGAAATTCAACAAAAAAGGATATAATGAGAAAATGATAAATCTTTTCTGATTTTTTTTTTCTTTTTTAAAAAAAAAATGTCTTTATCTTGATGAGGTATTCAATAATATCCAAATGATTTTTATCGATCCGCATCATATCTTTAACGAACCAGGTTCCCAATTGCCAAGCATCAAATAGGCATTCAACACGTCTGCATGATTTTGATAATTTATTTTTTTATTATACAACATTGTTATATTTAAAAAAAGAAAAAAAAGTTTAATATATATGTCTAGTGAGTGTATGACAGCCATCAATAATTGTGCAGTTAAATAGTCTTTTTCACAACAAATTAGTAAGAAAATATACTAATTTGCAGGTGTTTCGCAAGTTGAACCTTGTTTATTTTTTTCTTTGTTTTGTTGGTTTGTCAACATATGATGATCTTGTACTCCTAATATGGAAGAAACAACCAACAGATCATGTTGGCAACAAGAACTACGGATTGTAACATGCTTAATTACGATAGAACAATTAAACTATATGATTAATGAGTTGAGAGATTCTTTGTGTACACACACACATATATAAGCGTCATATTATTCTGGATAATTTAAATGAGTCTAAAACAAAAAGAAAAACAAAACAGAAGCAAAAAAGAAAAAACTTACGAGGAATGTCCCAAGGCTCGCACTTGTTGAGATCAACCTCGATCAAAACAACTGGTTGATGGAGGCTGTGAACGGTTCTTTTCATTAAGTAGTCGCAGACAAGCTCGTCGTCTCTCGGGTGGAATCTAAACCCAGGAGGCAAGTTAGACTCAACCACACTTATACTGCCCTTGTTCTCTTCTTTAACATCCATTTCTATTTGATATCTAAAGATTTGTTTAATAAGTGTTTATTATCATCTGATGATTGGTTAATATGTATGCGTAAAGAGGGGAAAGAAAGAGGGATGGAGAGGAATAACGGGGTTCTTAAGCACGGGATATGAAAGAAGAACGGTGGTATAAATAATTAAGAAACCATAAAGTCAACTTTGATTTTTGTTCTATTTGTTCTTAAATTTTAAAAAACAAAATTTTACAGATTGGATGCGGAATTAAGAGGAAAACGTTACATAGGTGAAGTTTGAGTTTGATTCTATCATAGTAATGGTATTGATGGATTTCATTTTTGAACACACGATGGTGGTTTTTATACTATAACTTTTTTTGACAACCTTTATACTAATAACTTATGTATGGATAATGATTTGATGCCTTATGCTCAATTTTGAAGTAATTACAAATTGTATTTTGCTTGAAGTATTCACTAACTGTATTTTGCTATGTGAAATATTTTTATCATTGTAGTTAACAAATGATTTTTTAACAGTAGTTAATTATGATGTTATAAATTATGAAGAAAAAAAATATGTAAATAATTTTACAATTAGTTTTACATACTTTTATGAGGATTTAAGTCTAAGTGCACTACTCAAAGTTGTCTTATATAGATTCATGTTTGACGATTCTACTTCAAAATGCTGAAGATTACATATAAATATTTTTCATTAATCTATATAATTCGTTTTTCTAAGATCCGAAATTCATATCTCCTTATATAAAAACATTGAACTTTCAGTAAAAATAAAACTATAGTAAATGATAATTAAATCAATGGTTATGGTTGTAACTAATAATTAAATTAGGAATACTATGAATAAAAGTAAAAATTAAATGCAACCAAATGAAAAAAAAAAGTTATGGAATAAAAATATAGAATTTCGTTTCATTTCTAACATCTCATTCACAAGACTTTTTAACCCGAATGTTTCATAACTACAATTTATTTTCTTTCCTATATTCCAATTAAAAAAATATTGTGAACGAGACTCGTTTATTTTATTTTATTTAAATGTTAATTTTTTGGGGAATCTATAGGAATAAGCAATTTCATACAGTTTTATTTCAAAAATTAGTAAATCCAGTTGCACCCTATAATTACTATGTGGATGTGACAACATTAAATAATTGGATGTTGTAGGACATACAATTATTTATTTGTGGTGCCACAAAACAAGTAAATATTTTGTGTTACAAAAGCAATTACAACTCGGACCATTTATAGTTTTACATCTGAATTTACGTTTCGTTGTAAACATTGAGTTATCTCTTATTGTCGTTTGCGACTTAAGGCAAACTAATAAATTTATGGTATCAGCTCAATTATGGGAGAGACAAAACCGTGGCTTTTGACTTGTTTTTGTAGTATATATATCTCTGAACAAATATTACAGATTCTGACGGCCTTGTACTAAAACTTGGTAGTAAACATATATGGACTATGCATCATAAAATATGTTCTCATACGAAGAAAGCTATATAATGCAATCTAAGAATATGATTAACTCAAAAACTCTACTAAGAGTTTTTGAAAAAAAATTCTCTAAAAAATAATTTTGTTTAAAAAAAAATAAGAAACAAATCAATCACGGGCTGTCACGTGTTAGTTGGATCCGTGAACAGTGCAAAAAAACTTTGTTTTTAATTAATAATTTTTAAAAAAGATTTTTACACTATTCATAGAACTCATTTTTAAAAATCTCTTCAAAACTTTTTTAATTACGGTCTAATGTATTTGGGCCTTTTAACCCGACCCGATTCGAACTTTTACGTGAAATTATTGGATCCAGTAAATAAAGACACGTGTGTGTGAATCTGAGCTGAGTTGTATATATTGCTTGTCTCTGTCAGTGCCACCTCTCTAGAAACCCTAAAAACTCTCTCTCTCTCTCTCTCTCTCTGGTGAATGGCGACGGTTTACGTTAAAAATGTTGGTACTTCACCGGAGAAGTCATCAACAGCGAGTTACTCTTGTAGAAGCTCCAAAATGTCAGTGATGAGCCAAGAATCTCAACCGTTGGATCCTCCTCATATGAAAAACGAAGAAGATCCATCAGTGGACTTTGAGTTTCTTCTCGTAGATCGTCCCGTCACAATGTTAACCGCCGACGAGCTTTTCTCCGACGGAAAACTACTCCCACTTAAGTTTTCCGGCGCGGTTATAACTTCTAGAGATAATAAGCCTATAACAACGCCGTCTATTAACACGGCGGCGAAACCATGCCGAAGATTAACGGAGGTGGAGATCTCCGGCGGCGTTGATCCTTATAACACCTTCTCTCCGAGAGCTCCTCGTTGCACTGTGAGATGGCGTGAGCTTCTAGGCCTTAAGCGGCTCGCTAAAACGCCAGAAGAAGCTTCCTCGCCGTCGAGGTTGTCTTCTTCTACTCCAAACACCAAAACGGCGTCGTTTAGGTATTTTCTTAACCGGAGTTCCAAATCTTCTAAGGACTCAGACATCTCGGAGACGTCAACGTCGATCTCCTCTTCACGTCTCTCCCTCTCTTCATCCTCTTCCTCAGGCCACGACCTTGACGACGTTCCTAGACTCTCTCTAGACCACGACAAACCCAACAACGCTCCAAACCCGTTTGCCCGGTCACGTGCCCACCACCACCTTAGGAAGCCACGACGTCATTCACCGGCGGAGAGGGTGTTGACGGTGACGGCGGATAGTCCGAGACTAAATGCTTCGGGGAAGATAGTGTTTCATGGACTCGAGAGAAGCTCGAGTAGTCCCGGTAACTTCACCGGCGGACCAAGAATGAAACATCACCATGGGATGCCGAGATCTCAGTCTGCTAATGTAAGAATCACTCCTCTTCTTAATGTTCCTGTCTCTTCCCTCCGTGGTGGTTCGAAACCGGGTCTCTCCTTTGCCCAGCTTTTCACTTCTTCGTCCGAGAATTTCAATACCAAGAACCGTACCAAGACTTGAACCGACTAGCTTAACCGGATTCTAATTGTACTTGTACCGGCTTTAATTATTAGCAAAATGCTTCGTTTTAGTGGGGGTGATTTCATCAGATGAGGTTAGATTTGAGTTCAAAATGTAAATAAAGAGAAATATACGATTTTCTATTGTTGGTTCTGAATGGTGCGAGTTGTTCGAAACTGGAGAAAACAAGACAATGGTTAAAATTTAGTATTCAGTAGTGCTTCCCATGTTCAGAGATTATTATTCAGTATTCAGTAATATTAAACCACATGTTTAGATAATATAATAATGTTTTGACTCGTTATCTACGTACCAATATTGTACTTTATTAGTATCAAAAGTTTAGATACTTGTATATACACTTTAAGGGAGCGACAGCTTTTGTTATTTTTATCTTAATGTCCTATTAAAAAAGTTATGATTCTGCATGTTAAGAGACAATCCAAAATGCAAATCTTCTCCGTATCGGCTTAGTTCATCAACTGCACCCGTTTAGTTATTATTTTATAGTCAGTGTCAACTTAGTGTAATAATTTGAGGATGAAGATACAGATTTAACTGTGGTTGGTCATGTGTTGGTCCAGATCAAGACTTACGACATATTTGATCTCGAATGAATGTATTGTTGCATGCATGACTTTGGTCAAATGGTGAACAAAAAAACTTACTATAATATTTCTTTTGAAACAAAATCACAGTTATGTAAAAAATTGAGTTTACAAATTAATCCATACAGTTAACATGGTAATATAATAAACATTCAATTATATTTAATCAAAAAACATTCTAATTTCGGGTTAGACAGTGTGATGCACTAAGTTTTTTTTGTTTTTTTTGGACTGAGATCAACCGAGAGTATATAAAATGCATATATTATTTGTAAACCATGACAAATGGATTGAGAATATAGATTGTAAACGACTAGAGATGTAGATCTGTATGGATGCTGGTCGCCTCAAAATGCAACTTGTTTATAACCAAGGATGGTCAAAGCGTGAAGAAAGATGTCAGTAGCTGCATTTTTGTTCGAGTAAATAAAAGCCTGGTTCCAATAATTTTTTGTCTCTATATAAATGCATCACAAATAAAAGTTGTTCGTCATTCTCGAACATGGTGTTTTCAATCCCATCCGTTGGATATTTCTTTCTTCCCCACCTCTCAGTTTAGTGACAATACATATCACATAACAAAATATGGGACTACAAACACATATAATTATCCCATTACAAAAACACCACTATAGTAGTATTTGAATGGTAAGTAAATTGGAGAATATTTGAATGGTAAGTAAATGGAGAATAAATTTTGCCAAATATTATTGCTATTAGCTGGTGATATAACTATTACTCCCTCCATTTTTAATAGACTGACGTTTTAAATAATTTTACATTATATATGATTTTCCATTTTGTTTATTAATTTTACATTATATATGATTTTTTATTTTTTATATTTTATTTATATTGATTAAAATATAATTAAATATATAGTTTATGATATTTTATTTTGAAAACATGTAAAATTAAATATTTTTAATATGTGTGTATATATCTAAAACATCAAATAAAAAGGAAACAAAGGGAGTGTGTAACAAATCCATCGGTATTAGCTCAATCAAACTTCTCACCATTGCACACATAACAAAAGTATGATAAGAATGTGACATAACTAACTGCAGATAGTTTATTACATTAACTTTTAAAAAATAATCTTGAATTAATAACTGGACTTGGAGTTATGAATTAATGCTAGTTTTTAAAAATATAATATTATAACTTCGTGTTACAAAAAATACTATTATAACTTTTTCACTATAAAACTAATTCATAATCATATATGAACGTGTTTTTTTCACACAAAAATAATATACTAATTTACAAAGTATATGAGCATGTCGTTAATTATAGGTTTAATATGCCATGCATGTATATAATATATATAACAACGCTGAGTACCTTCTCTACGGTCTTCTTGACTAGCTAACTTTTGAATTTATGTGGTGGACCCATATTCCTCCTGGTGATTATTTGGATTTTGGCTGTCACATTCGACCAAAAATTGGAACATACGTCCAGTATAACTACAGTTTTAATCACTGAATACAGAAAAAAAAAACACTTATTTCTAGGTTGTACTCAATTCAAGTGATATTCTCACGAGTTGCATACTACCAAAAATATTTTAAATAATGAAAGTAGCTCATCTATGCCTCAACAAGTTGAAAATTAAACATTAACATGAATTCATGTCGTTACATTTATATAAGATTAACTAAGCATGCAGTATTACATTTTTCGAAATGTTATAATATGTATTTGTACCCAGGGACATATAACAAAAAAAAATGTCTATAATACAATATAGTAGACGTTGAAGGGTAATAAAAAAATTAACGAAGTAGGGGAAATGAAGGAGAGAACGTGAAGGATGGCAGTCTTGCGCCCTCTGATAGATTCTCTATCTCCTGTTTGATTCTCATGGGTGCTTTTATTCAAATGTCTCTTTGCTCTTTCTATATATCTCTCTATCTATTATTTATTTATTGATGTCTCTGCATGATATATTGGGACAAAGTGTCACGACAAGTGGCCTAACTCCTAAAATAGAGAAGGCCGACAAGAAAGGAGGTATTAGTTAGGAAAAGATACCGAGTTTAGTATGTCAAATAGACTTAACATGTTATAGTTTTCACTTTTCATAGAAAAGTAAATACCAGAATCCAAAATAGTCCAGTATAAGACCTTGTAGACCTACCTAATCGACATCTTATTGGTCCTGTGAGATTGATTGGAATAATATACGTTACGAATTTATAATATGGCTGGAGACACTACCCACTCTATGAACTATGACAATGCACGTCCTTATCCAAATTCGGCAACAATTGACAAACTATATGATGGGTGTATCAAATGCAAGAAAGTAGTAATAATTGAACGGCATTAAATCGGTTTGGTGGTAGCCCCTCTCGTTTGACCAATACTTCATCCCTTTCTTATTAGACAGTAGGATTGAACACATACAAAAAACATTTATATTTTAAAAGAAATTTAAAATATATTTTACATTTTCAAAATGAAAATATCCTTGATTTTTAATTAACTATAATTCAACCAATGAAAAATACGTGATATAAAAAGTCGTATAATATAAAGATTATTAAATTTTATATTGAGAACGTTATTTAATTAGGGAAAACATTATAAAATGTATACTAAAAACGGAGAGAAGATTATATACGATTAGTTTTGTTATGAGCATGGAAAATCTAATATCTTTATATATATATACACACACATTGGCATTTAGTGAATGTGAATGAAACAAGGGGACATATATATTGGCTGCAGAAAAACGAGAGGGCAGCTTGAGCTGGGCTCTTAGCTGTCGCTACAGTGAACCAAATGCCACATTCAAATAGTAAACATTTATTGCTTTAACTAAATTGCACAGTTTGAAGAATGGGAAGCAGCAAAAAATACAAAACAAATAAGAGAAGAAGCGACAAAAATGTATGTAAGTGATTGCAATGGGAATGAAGATGCATATGAGTTATTATTACTGTTAAAGTCAAAATAGGAACTATGTGTCGATGTGTAAGAAGCAGCAGCATTTTGTTTTGTCTTTGTCTTCTTCTCATATCTTTAGCTGTACATCTTTCATACTTTCTTGTCCTTGTTTTTCATCTTCTCTACCATTTTTTTCCGACACAATCTAAATTAACAACAAGAAATTAACTAATGTATATGTTGAATATTGAAGATAGAGAAGAATTTTCTACAGTGGTGAAATTCGTCTAAGTATGTCGAAAATGCAAGTTAATCTAAAGGTTTAGATACCATATGTACCAAAGTTAGAACAATCTAATAGCAAGCATCTCATGACGTTCATTACCCAAACCTCACATCTTATATGTAAAAGTGATAGAGTTATTTCGAATATTCATTTCCCTAAGCTTTGGTTCTTCATCTATTTTTTTTTTTTACTACAATACCAACCATGCCCAAGAAGATATCAAGATCTTTCGAGACGCCATCCACTTGACACAGCCACTTGCATTGGTTTGCATTTATCAAAGTTGCAGACTTTAAGTTGGCATCATTCTTTTTAATCTTTCTCTAACCATTTATTCCTTTACTTGCCTGTTTATTAGTTTCACATCCTTACATGGGCCATCTTAGGCCCGTTTAATGTATTAGGGCCTTATTAGGCCCGTTTAAAGTATTAGGGCCTTCTTTGGCCTGTTTAAAGTATTAGGGCCTTGTCCAAATTTAAGCTAGGGGAAGTGGAAAACCCTAGCTATATATAGTGAAGAGACTAGTGAAACATAACCGAGCCATCCAAGTTCGGCGATTTCACGATGAGAGCCAAGGTATGAAAACATCCTCTGTATTTTGTATTGATTCTCTTGCATATAGAGAGAAAAATCTACCTCATTGCATCTAGCTTCGTTAGGATTGATGATATACATACAAGTTTGTTAGAAGCTTAGATCACAAGTTACAGTTCTTGAGAATGTCATTTTCTTGTCTTGAATGAACCAAAAACAAACTGGTTGGTGTTCACTACATTGTTGTGTGTGTTTGAATCGTGTAGTGGAAGAAGAAGCGCATGAGGAGATTGAAGAGGAAGCGCAGAAAGATGAGACAGAGATCTAAGTAGTCTGTGTCTCTGTGATTCCTTTCTTGTTTTTTGAACTCTTTTATGTTTTGTGTTTTTTACATGTTAAGTTCGAACAATGGTGTGTAGAACATGTTTTGCTCACTCCCTTTTATATCTTTACCAAGCAAAGTTTTTTCTTTTCTGGTTATTAGAAGTTTTGTGATTTCTCTAGTAGTTTAGATGGATTATCAAAACGACATATGATCATACCAACATACATACAGAAAAAGGAATATTGAGCTTCAAGTCTATGAATGAACTAAAGAAATTAGTTACCAAATCCTTAGTATAGATGGAACTGTTAAGAACTGAGGTTAATGTTCTGTGTCTGCTTGGCCTGAGACTTATAAGGAGGATCTTGTTAACATTCATCATTGTTCATTCTTACACGTTAACCGTTTCTACACTATCTCAATCTCTACCGCAGTACTCTGTTGCTATCATTCAGTTTCCTTCATTCGATTAGTAGTATAGGATCTATGAAGCAACTGAAAAAGAGGAAGAAGAGTGAGTATTCAAGATTAAAACCACTACCACCATGAAAGCTGCTGAGGTTAGAAGCGCAGAGAGCTCTCAAGGAACGAGTTCAGGAGATTGCAGATTAAAAAAAAAGGCATTCAACTCAGATTATGCAACCTGAAGGAGTGTGAGAATAACCACAATACGATAAACAGCCCTTGCGCGAATATAAAGAGGGAGATAGGGTTGCTAAAATCAGGTTCCTTGAGACATATAAGCCAGGATGGTCTGAACACACATGACATGAAGCTCAGTCTCTCTGAAGCTGCTCAAAGAAACCAACATGTGACTACTAACTGTAACCATTCTTTTACTCAATGCTCATTTCCCTCTCACTATAACGTGAATTTTCAAAGGCTACACCAGTTCATTGGTTTGATTGCAGGAGATGAGTGTGTTCCAGTTATGTTTTAGGGTCAGTTATTGCACATGCTGTGAATGAACAATAGAACATCAGAAACGAGATAAAAGCTCTGTGAATTGTACTTTTTTGACTCATTGCATCTATGTATGATGTATATACTGATATACATGTTCTGGGATATTCCCATCTATGCACAAAAGTTATTTTATATTGTGACTTGTATGAGCTAACTTCATTGGTTGGATTCCAGGCTAGCTTATTGAGAAGTAAAATAAATGAGATGAAATTATCGAAAAGATAAGACTTGGAAAAAGGGATGGAGGACCACTAAAGACATACTTACTAGAGCTCCCAAATTGGCATAGACCATTAACCATCATATACATATTAAAAAACATTTCGCAATCTATGATGGGTACAAAGCGCAGAGTGCCAAAAAAACAAATGTCACAGTCTCACATTGGTCACATCCCACGGAATCCCTCGATATAATTTATGAGCTACTAGGCTAGACAGACGCACACATGTCTCTGCGACTCTGCCTGCATATATCAATAAATTTGTATTTTTATATATAGTTGTATGGAGCAAACAAGTTTGGTTGGGGGAGTGTGATGAATTGGACAAGTTAGTGTAATTATAGAGGAGTAGAAGAGAGGGACACACACATCCAAAATAATAAAAACGCACATCTACCTTCCTGTCAGCATTTTATTATCATCTCACCCTTTTTGTACAATTTATTTAGTTTATGTGCGTTACATTTCTGACGATTAATTTTGTTATCTCACATCTACTCATACTAAACCCATGATTTTTTTCAAAGATATTTGACATTAAATCCACAGAGAAATGTGGTGCAATGGAATTGGAGGAGAAGAGCCAATCATTTTCTGCCGACTCTTATCTTTTTTTCTACACATGTTCATGTACTCTCTTAAACTTGACAGTGAATTCATGTATCAAGCATTTTAGTATAATCTTTAATATGTGTTAATCCTTATCTGCATTTTAGTATAATCTTTAATATATATTAATCCTGATCTGCATTTTAGTATAATCTTTAATATGTATTAATCCTTATCTGCATTTAGAAAAGACCAATCGGTTTCACTCGTTTCTGTATATGTCAATATGTGTGTAGTGGGTGGGAGGGTGAAATGAGGTGATGATTCCCTTATCTTCTTCACCCAAGAATTTTGTTATTTCATCAGCCATATGTTAATCAATCTTGGCAGCTGATTAGCACGTTAGTTAATTAATTTAAATATGACAAGTTTAGTCAAATTTGAGCTATAAATGATTCACATCTAACATGGAAAATTGAGATTAGTTCTGGCATGATTCCAAAATGCTAACGTGGGAATGGGTCACAAAGATTAGGTGAAACCATAAGAGTGATAAATGATAACAGAGGGATTTGTTTTATTATACATACAAGTCATCGATAATTACGGCCCCGTCCTGATCTTGAAATTGCCTTGGATTCACGTTACGTATGTAAGACTTGAAAATTCATATGATATCTTTGCTGTTCTACTCAATTGTCACTTTACTAGATAGATTAGTACCGGTGGGTGGGTGCATGATATCGAGTGCAACGGTGAAAAAGAATCGTAGAATATATAATTGTTGCATGAAGTGGAAAGTAAGGTCCTAGTGTAGCGTGTCTCCTATAGAAGTAAGATGTTGATAATGAAATCGATTTGCCTATGCATGCACCTCATTTCGCCACCAAAAATTCCCATTTAAGTGACTTAACATTCGTAGCTTTAATACCACCATAGATTTAATTCAATATTTTACATTTTAATTAATAGATTTTCTTTAAAAATTTTAAATTTGAATGTAAAATATGAATAGTCGAACATCTATTACAAAACAAAAAAAAATAAGTAAAAAAAGTAACAAATGAATACACATATTTATGATTTTTAATATACGTGAAATAAATACGTAAAACAAATATTTTATATACAGAGAGAGTATTTTATACTAGAATTATTATCAAAATTAAATACGTGCTTGTTTTTTCTTGAGAATTTAAATACGTGGTTGTTGTCAAGTTATATTTGTAATTAATAGTGGAAAGCTATAATCTTGAAACAGTGAATTCGCTTTTCTTATTGTAAAATACAAAATATTTTTGGATTATATTGTTGATGATGAGAGAAGTAAAAAAGTGGAAACACATTATTGAGGTTTATGGATTGTAATGACACATTAATGCTCCACTTTCTCCAATACATGTGATGACATCTCAAGCCGTATCTAATTCTTTGTAATCAACCAACTTTTCCGATGCCTTGCTTTCACGTATCTTGTGTTCATCTATATCTACCTACATGACACTCCATATACGGTATATGTGCATATTCTTTACCTTTATATATATAAACAAGTAACACAACAAGTACACAGTTTTTATACATATGTATGGCATAGTCGCATAGATGACGACTTTATCAAGAATATATGGTAGAGGACCTTACGAACACTTCACATTATTTTATGCATATAGGGATGATGAAAACGAGATTCCCTCGATAAAGGAATAATAAAGTTTGCTCCGTAGACAAAACTAGATGTGCAATTATGTTTGTGTGACATTGTGATTTCTCAGTTATGGTGAGGGGTTGAGATGATGTGAATAATAGATCAACGACTTTTGTAAGTTCAACTAAAGAGACGGAAGGCAAAATGAACCACTGACCTACTTTGCCTCAGTGGAGTCATATGCCTTTGCCCTCAAAAGCAGGCAAGCCAAAACCACTGACCTACTTTGATATTAATTTTTGGTACTATTCGAATTTTCTTTAATGATTTTCTCACTACATACCTGGGTAAAGTAAAGCGAGATGATGAGCATGTTGATACCATTATACTATAAGCTTAAAAATTAAAATAGTGCAGACGTGAGAGTTGAGACTCGTTCAAATTATCTTACTTTCTCTGTTTCATATTATTTGTCATTGTAATGAAAAAATTTCGTTTCAAAATAAGTGTCGTTTTAGAGTTTCAATACAAAATTCATTAATAAGATTTTTCGTTTTATTTTTCTATTGGTTAAAATATGGTTAATTGTATAGATAGTTGTGTTTTTATTTTGAAAATATACAAAATTATATGTTTTCTTAATATATGTGCATAAATCTAGAACGATAAGTAATATGAAACGGAGAGAGTATTTTTTATATGATGCTTATGCAAGTCTTGTACCTTAATTATATGGGAATGTCTTTTTAGAACGAGCGACTACCTTGGCTATTAGACGACCTGTATTTTATTTATTATCTTTTGTGAGCGATGAAAAATTAAATGATAATGGTTTGATACTACAATGTCAGGTGGACCCAAACAAATAAAATGCCCGATACGAGTAGACGACTAAATGGTAATAATGTAAGGATAATGGTGTCTGAAAAGCAGATGATGCAGAGGACATGCCCATCTTAATGCGTTAGCTATGCTAACCTCGTGATTCTATTGCCTCTCTTCATGCTCTAGCATTCCCAAGATATGACTTAATTTATCTGGTGGTTTATACTAATTAATGATAGTGTGCATCAAAATATAATATTATAATATGGTCCACCTTGCGTGCATCTGCATATTATATGATCGTGTAGAGTTCAACGCAATAATTTATCCTAAAATATTTGTTGAAACTCTGGAAGAATTAGGTCGATTTCATAAATAGCCAGACGCGATTGCGGACTAAACACATTATGGAAATAAGATAAGCACAAGGAACTTTTAACTAATGAATGAAAACGTATGCTTGTTTTAATAATCAGTTAAAAACATATTTAAAAACGATGATGTTGATAAGAAAACTTATATAGCTTTGACATTCGGTGCAGACATTACTATTATGATTAATATCTGTTACCTATATTAATACTATTATAAATCTTTTGGTCAAAACGTATTTTATTATTAAAGTATCATTTTGAGTAAACAACAGCTAATAAATTATTTTTAAACGGATAAACTTGGAATATATCTATCAGTTTAATATAAAAAATGTAAAACCAAATACTTATCGAGAGAACATATACCCATATAATTCTCCACCTAGCTAAGTTGAACGTAGGACAACGCAAAAATCTCCTTGATAAGAAGACCTTTATAAAACAAATTTGAAAAATCTTCACATAAGAAGTTTGATCTTTTAAACGTATATAAAAACGTCAGTAATATTTTTTTAAATTAAAGATGGTGAGTATACGCCAAAGTCTAATGATAATAAGAGAAAGAGACTAATTAATTGTTATTTTTTGTTGACTAATTAATTAACCTTCTTATTATTTTTCTTCTCTCAAGTTTTCTGATTAAACTAAAATTAAAATAAATTATATAATAATGCCAACCTGGCACTTCAGACGTGGCCCATGCGACCCTCGTATCCCGGCAACTCAATCACACGTGGACCATGGGTCCCATACTTTTAAGCTTCTTGTCTTATTTGACATGTGGCATTGTCAGTGTCCGTATGGTATCTAGTCCTCTGCCCCATTTACGGATTCGCCCCGTTGGAATCTAACGGAGTTTAGGATAAGGCATTCCTCATTTTTTTTGTATTTTCCGTTTTATATAAAATATAATAATTTTAATTGATTCAGAATTTTCTGAGCCTTAATGTTTCAAATTCATACACGCAAAGCAATTAACTGGGAGTTTTTAAAAATAAAAATATAACTGGGAGTAAACCCCAACATAGTGGCATGTATTCTATAGTTATATGCAATGTATGCACGTATGATTTGGGAACTACGTTATTTAATATGATACTGGCATGTTTCAAAACGATACGGTAACTAATAATTTAAGATTGTCACAAGATTACACACAACTCTTGTCACATGACCCACCTCTTTTGTAGTACCACAATTTTGGCATTTATACATCAGCATTTACGTATGTATCAGTTCATACATACAATGAATCTTCCACGGTTACTTACACCAAAACATTATTGTAACCAATAAAAGATTTTATTAATTGTCAGTTTTGACCAGTGAAGTTAATGACGAAGAGGAAGAAGAAAACAAGACAAG
Organism: Sinapis alba; assembly: GCA_012274485.2. NCBI lineage: Eukaryota > Viridiplantae > Streptophyta > Magnoliopsida > Brassicales > Brassicaceae > Sinapis > Sinapis alba. The sequence continues at coordinate 38,606 of MU106336.1, read as the reverse complement.
AGTTAGGCGAAAGAAGAGAGAAACAACAAGTTTAAAGTTAAAAACCAAAGAAAGTAAAAGAGTCAGATATAGATATTATGATTTTGACCGTAACTCTGAGCCAAAGATTTTACATGTGTCATTGTCAAAGTTCTTTTCTTATCATGAAGAAACGCTGGAAAAGGCAAATTCTTTAATGGTCACTGGTCAGCTTGATAACGTAAGAATCCTCATGCTTAATTTTAAAATATTATAATTTTTTCCAGTTTTAAAATAATAGAAAACAACAAAACTGCAATAAATAAAATAATTAAATAAAAACACATCACATCTTCCTCTCTATTCTCTATAAATTGGCAGACAAGGGGTGTGTGTTGGGTTCTGCTTTCATATTTGTTTTTTAGTTCTATCCCTCTGTATAATAATTAAAAACCCCACAACCTCCGTTACTTCTTCTTCCACCATCTTTCGTTGCATTCACGTTTCTAGCGGTTCCATTTAATAGCTCTGAACCAGTCTCTCAAGTTACAAAACGTCGATGGCCGTTGAAGCTCACCATCTCAATCCTCTGTGTTCACCTAACGTTGCGGGTGATTTTCTTTACAGAGACATGATGCATCCACTTGAAGCTAACGGTTTCATCTATAACAACAACCAGTTGAGACACGGCAACGTTCCAGCAGCTACGATGCCGTTTAACCCCACCGTAGAGTGTCAAACTTCTCAGTTGTATCCAGTTTACTACAACATCTCACCGGTTGGTTGTTTGGTTCAACCAACGATTCATTCCGTTGACAGTTCCGTCACGTTCAACGGTGAAAATAATGGCAATAACGTTGACTTTCTTCGTCCTGGTTCCTCTTTGTCTTTGAGAAAACGCTCGAGAGAAGAATCGGTCCTTGTTAATCCTATGCCAAGCCAGAAACGTTGCACTGATCCTCTCATGTTCCTAGATCAAGACTTGTCTTCTAACATCCACCATCATAGCTTAGATATCGATCGTTTGATCTCTAGTCACGTAAGCGTTGTTATTATATAAATTGAATTATAATATATACTTTTTCTTGTTCACATCGACTCACATTGGATAATATTTCATCAGGTAGAGATAATGAGAATGGAGATTGAAGAGAAGAGAAATACGCAAAGTAGGAAAATAAAGGAAGCCATCGAACAAGGGCTGATGAAGAAACTGAGAGACAAAGACGAAGAGATCCATCACATAGAAAAACTAAACCTCTTTCTTGAAGAGAAGGTTAAGTCTCTCTACGTAGAGAATCAACTATGGCGTGACGTGGCACAGTCTAACGAAGCCACCGTGAACGCTCTACGTTCAAACTTACAACAAGTCCTTGCCGACGTGGAACGTAGGGAGGAGCCTCCTACGGCGGCTGACGACACGCAGTCTTGTTGCGGAAGCAACGACGAAGGTGATAGTCACGAGCAGTGGAGGTTAGTGGGAGAGGCGCAAGATACGATGTGTAGAAGCTGTGGAAAAGGAGAAGCAAGTGTGTTACTGTTACCATGCAGACACATGTGTCTATGCACAGTGTGTGGATCTTCCATTAACACTTGTCCGGTCTGTAAATCTCCAACGAACGCTAGTCTCCATGTTAATCTTTCCTCATGAAACTAACAACACTAGTAAAATGTAAATGCCCTAAAAATAGTAACTAGTTGAAACACTTTCTATCATCAAATCTTGGATATAAAAAAAAAAACTGTTCATTCTTTATTATTATTTTCTCCATGATGATGATGGAACACGAATCTTTGACATAAGTGTCAGATCTTTAATTTTTGAAGGGGCTGCTGAAAATCGTGGGTTAGGTTTACACCCACTTACCAATGTCTTTTTCCCATTCTTTGTGTGAAATTGCACCAAATAAAGGGGTAAGTTTCGTGGTTCAACTACTATTCTTTACTCCATATATCAACGTCACTATCACGAGATGGGTTTTCACTAGCATATGCTTTTTTGTTGAACCATTAATATTACTTTGTGTTTATATTCCATACAAGGAAAAAGATAAAGCAAGTGGTGTATAAGTCGTGGGTTATGCGTGACAGTCCATCAAACCAAAAGCAATATGAAAAAGCCATATCAACTTTTTTTCCTCTCTATGCCCGAGTGAACTGATGCTGAAAAGACCTAAGGAGTGGGTCAAGTGCAAGTTAGCTAGTAGCAGATTTTACGCGCAAGTTAGTTAGATAAGAAACAGAGGTTTGACTAGCCGTTAAGAAAAAAGCATGAGCTGGCGCGTGGGAACATAACGGTGGCGGTAAATGGCAAAGACTGACGTGGAGGACGCGCGCAAATGTCGCTGTGCAAAAGAGTGGGTCCAATGTTCTCTAGTTTCCTAAATTAACATTATCCAGTTTACTCTAATTTTTTCGCACCAGTTTACTCTGTTTTCTATAAGTTTTTTTTTTAAAAACGAGAATTGTAAAAAAAGACCAAATTATTTTAAAATAAGTTTTACTATTTCTTTTGTGGTAATTTAATCGTGAACGTAATTTTTGTAACTTAGAGGAATTCAAGCTAGATCCTATTTTTCTAGGCTTGATTTTTTAAAAGAAAATATTTTATATTATCGTATAAAATCATTTTCAGCGAAAATCCATCTAAAGCTATACCAAAACTATTTTTTGTGATAAACAACTAGCCGTACGCTTTTTAATTTTGGACCAAAATATTCGAAATACTCAAAAGATAACAAGAGGTTGATAGCATATGTTTATTTTTGGACCAAAATATTCGAAATACTAAGAGATAAGGATAACATGTATATATATATTGTAATCTTTTGGATGTTAAAAAAAAAACTTTTGGATGTATAGATTTGTACGGTGGTGATAAACTGAGATACTGATAAGATAGGGTTAAGAAATGTTTAGACTAGAAAATAAATTAACGTATTAAAAAGCACATGAATTGATAGATTGGCTTAGGGAAGAACAAAATGAAATTAAAGAATCGATGCGCGTAAAGTAACACGCCTATGTTGTCCCTTTCATATCGAAGAAACGCAATTTTTTTTTTCTAATTTTTATATACTCCCTCTGTATCATATTATCTGGTTTTTAAGGATGTTGCACACTAATTAAGAAAGTAAACAAAATATCTAAAATAACCTCATTTATAATGCTCCATGATGTATTGAAAGAACGAGATATTAATAATGCTCCAGTTTTATCTCTCTCACTCTTTAAGATCGTAAGGTATGGAAATGAATAGTTTTGTTAGTCATTTTGGGTTTTGAACCTTTTGACCAAAACTAATAATAATACACAAGGGTAAAATAATGAAACACTAACAATCTCTACCTAGGATAAAGATAACCTCACTTAAAATGAAACAAAAATAAAATCATAAAACAACACTTATTGTGGTACGGAGGGAGTACTAATTTAACTGCTTCCATTCCACCCAACACAATCACACCATATCATCTTCATATTTAAATAGCCTCTTTGGTTATAAAATATTGCAATGTCAATATGTGTTTGTTAATCATTCAATGCTGTATTATAAGCCATCATGCAATCAACCACGGCATCATCAAGTAAACGGGTATTATAAATGTTATGCACGTCAAAGGAAGTTTGACTGAGAATAATGTAATACTCCCTCCGTTTCATATTACTTGTCGTTCTAGGTTTATTCACACATATTAAAAAAACATATGATTTTGTATATTTCCAAAATAAAAACACAATTACCTATACACCTAACAATGTTTCAACCAATAGAAAAATAAAAACACAATTATCTATGAATCTTATTAATGAATTTTGCATTGAAACTCTAAAACGACACTTATTTTGAAACGAAATTTTTTCCCTACAACGACAAGTAATATGAAACGGAGGGAGTACTAGTTTTGATTAAGTGTAACGTTGGTGAGTTAATACGCACGTAAAATGTGTAGTATCTAAAACTAGAGCGAGGCTTCGAGGAACCAAGGACCGGTTTTGGTTTGTTTAAAGCATGTGAAATGTAGCTGGTTCACGTTCTCGTTCACGCCACTTTTTAAATACTTCTTCCGTTTTATATTATTTATTGTTTTAGATTTATGCATAAATATTAAGAAAATATTTAATTTTACATATTTTCAAAATAAAAACATTATTACCAATACATCTAATCATATTTTAACTAATATAAAAATTAAATAAATAATATTATTAATAAATTTGCATTAAAAACTGAAAACTACACTTATTTTAAAACAAAAATTTTATCATACAACGATAAGTAATTTGATGTTATCTTTTTCTTGTACATCTTTTGGAAAACAAATACTGAAACATTTATATCAATAGAAAGAGATCGTATAAAATTCACCGCTATAATAGCACTTTATCATTGATTATGTCGTATATAATAGTACAAATAATTTGAGCAAGACTCTGAACTTATTTCTGGAATGGTCCCGGCTGAATCATCAATGGTCACATTATTATTGCCGTCTCTTCACGCTATTTTCTTAGCATTATTAACTTATTTGTTACTAGTAACAAGATCGATACAGACGTCTGCAATTGTGAATCATCAAGTCAGGTCAAGCAATCAATTACTCGTCTTTTTTTTTGCTTATTTTTAAATCTAAACGAACTACATTGACTATCTTACTAATTTATTCATCTTGCTTCTATCACATACCAAAGTCCACTTAGTTTTTTGATAGGAGACGTAAGAACATCATTATCATTAGTGGAAATCTGTTGTCGAAAATCTTTCATAAAAATAATAATATCTAAAAAAGAGTTTTTTGAAATTTGAGAAACTCATACAAATGTTTGGTTGTGTATGCAAAACCTACTCTTATCTCTCTTCTACGACATACCAAAGTTCACTTTAGTTTTTGATAGGGACATTAGGTTATGTATGCAAAACTTACTCTCATCTGTCTTCTAAGACATACTTTTACTTTAGGTTTTTGATAGGCTGTAATAACTGTATGCAAAGCCTACGCAATACGCAACTACGCACCATTTCCTTTTTTTTTCAGGAGTAAATGTTTATCAAACAAGAGATTACAATAGTACAATTTTATATAAGTAGTAAACTTGTGAATTGGTAACTTGAAGAAGGACAAATGGTGAAAGGACATTGTCGGCAGAAAAAAAAGAAGCTATTTTATTTAGGGAACAAATCTTAAAAGTGGAGTCCACAAGGAAAAAGACAGCAAAGCCAAACTAGAGCATCTTAAAACTCTTTATTAAAAAAAAAAAACATTACACAACACACATCCACATCGTACCTTTGGGCCCACGCCCTTTTTTCCTATATATTGTTTTAATTCAAAATAGTTTTTGGCCCACTTCGGGACCGTTTCTTCTTTATTTCCCGTTCTCACAACACGTGAAGTTGATTCCAGACTTGGAACTTTCCTCGACTTCCATTTAAATATCAAACAAAACTCTTCATCTTACACGTTATTATATTTCATAATCCATTAGTTAATGTATTATTATTGTCAACCGTGAAAATTAAGATGATGGGGCACGAAAGAGTTTAACCTTCTAGTTGTGTGTTGTGTTGTGTGAGTCACCTTCACCATCTGATAGTCACATTGAACAATTGATTTCTTTTTCTTCTCAAATGAGCTTTCACAAAAGTCAATAGAATACAATAATTTGGTGACACATTATTACATACTCCGAACAATACAATAACCACGAATAGTATTAAATAAAATTAGTTAGATTTCCGAGTGGGGTCACGTTATAAAAGTTATTCATTTTTGGAATTTCTCATTTTTTTTTTTTTTTTTTGTAATATTGATGAAATGACATAGTTCATATACTCAGTAGTTAGATGAATGAACATGATTCACCCTTTTATATATAAGGAATAATATATTCCACAACTTGGATTTGAATATTATCTATGAAAAAGTAAGAAGAAATTTCAATGGCAAAGACGGCATTAGAAAAGTTCTACGAGTTATTGTCATCATCATTTCGAAATTGATTGACTTGTGGGTCACAGTTTTTCATTTGTTATCGAGCCAAACCTCTAACGATCATCGTCCCTACTTCATTATTTGCAGATAAACATGTACATATATTATTAAAAGAACAAAAACTTGGACGGGACCTCATCACATTCACAAATGGTGTACCATGTCAACCATGGACCAACGATGATACCGATGTCTTTCTTTCTTTTAATTTTCTTCTTTCACAAGTCACAACCCCTTTATCAAATATTCTACCTTTCATACCAAAGTGGAACCAAACTTTCGGCTTCTATCAAAGTCGTCCATAGTCTCTGACGCAGTTAATATAAATTTGTGATTAAGATGTTGATCGTTTGTTTCAGTTGACAATTGTTGCACTTGTCATGTATGTGAGTGATTGTGCATTTTAGATAAGTATTAATCAAATCATCATAACCATATGACTTTCGTGTTATGAGACCTAGCCTTATTTTACATAGGCCCAGCCGCCCAAAAGTTACTAATCAACTATTCTCACAATTTTTAACCAATAGAATTTTAATAAATATAATTATATTTTTTAAAATTTACAATTTACAATTTATAAATGCACTGAAAATATAAAAAAATATTTTGTTTGAAACAAAAACTTTTTCTAACATGGATTTTTTTTTGAAAAGGAGGGAGTAAAACATTGTAGTGATAGATCTAACTGTGTTTTTGATTAGACAACAAAAGATGAAGTTTCGAAAGGAGGTGTGAGAGTACGTCAAGGGTTTAAAGAAAAAGGAGTAGCCTATACCACTATTGCCTGCTTGGCCTAATCCTATGCAAATATCATATTCTCACCTACTAAATTGTACAAAATCTCAAAACACCATGTGGTTTAGTAGGTTTAGTTGAGAATTTTAATTAGAAGTTTATGTTTTACCCGAGACAAAAACAATACATAGTTAAGACATGACATTGATATATTTGATAGGAACAAGACATGGATGAACATTTATGGGTAAAGACTGTACTTCCGTATGGATGAAAAAGGTGAGGAAATAGTTTGGTTATTGTCCACATTAAGAACCCACCACTCAAAAATAAAATCTATAACGATTAATATCATGTATAGGTTCTTTAGTGGGGGCAAGTGGGAAAGTAACTTGGAGCTTAGAATTCAAACAATAATTGTACCCGTTTTGTAACCATGAATTTCGAAAGAAAGAGTAAAGCAATGATGGTATGAAGAATAACTTCACAAGATAGAGAATATAATATATTTTTACAAAGAAAAGATAGAGAATATAATAAAGCTAAAAAGAAAAATGATAGATAAAAACAAGATATGCGTCGGCTACTTTGTCAAAGGGAGGAAAATAGTAAAAAAAACACAAAAAAAAACACAGACTTGAGGCCGAAGATGACACACTAAATTAAAAGATAGCAAGAAATCATAGATATCGTATACACATGGAATATTCTTTTTGGAATATTCTTTTATTTATTTAATTAAAATATAATCATGAAGATCACTATTGATTAGGGTGATTTATGCGATTTAAGATTCCAAGAAGAGTTTGATTTTATTTACTTTTGCCAACTACATGATAATGATGATGATTAGTAGTGGTGCTAAGCAAGGAAAATGAATGATGTGAAGTGATGGATGAACGGTGTCCTTAGTGTCCAGGAGGCCAAGACAACAACACAACACGATTACTTGATTGAATCAAGAAAGGAAATATGGACCCCATCCTCCATAAAACTGGACCATACAGATTGAGTCCCTACAAAATCAAGATGCTAAGTTGGATGATTGTGACATACTTTATTTCATCTGGAGGATCCAGTTAACCATATATATATATACTGTTGACACATTTTACAAGTGAAGGGAAACTTAATGCTTCTAACTTCGTAAGGCAAATATGATAAACTTGCAAATTTAGGAACATGTATTTCGCATAGTTTTCTTAAAATCCAAAGTATCACATGTCTATTACGGTTTCCACTATGTGGAGGCTATGACATGTTCAAGTTCAGCTGAAAAGTTTGGATTATTTCACCCAAAACATAAAATGGTTTGTCAATGGGCCGAAGAAGAAGAAGATGGAGCACTCGGACATACCAATAAGTCCAATATGAATTGAAATACATATGATTCACTTCAAGCCCTTACAAAAACTAAACAAGTTGCATAGAATATGAATGTATATATAACCGCAATTTGAGACAGAAACTTGTGGTCTAGCTAGCTGCAAAAACGTGCTCAAACACCCATGAAAAACAAGAGAATGTCATTTACTGAAAGGAATACCAAGAACAAAATAGGTCAGAATAATTGTAGGAGAAAGGGAGAATTATAAATACATGGATCAGTATTGATATATTATCAGGTACATTCATATACACAATAAGATCCATATTACATATATATATACAGAAAACTGAAAACTGATGATCAGTGTATCTTTGCAACAAAAGGTCCAAGTACTATAAAATTTATACTAGTAATTAACTAATCAGTTGAAAGATATCTAACTAAGAGAAGGGCCGAAAGCAAATTCCACAACCGACCGAAGCTCGTCCCAGTTCTCGTAGGTTGTATTGTGAATGTCGTCAGCATTTGAGAAATAATGTGGACCCATATTATCGACTTGTGTAGTAGTACTAGCTGTATCCATGAGAATGGGTTGGTGTTGATGAGGCGTTTGGTGAAGCTGTAACACGTTCCTCTGATCATAATTACCTTTGCTTTCCATAATGTTGTTGATGTTATTGGTACTAATAGTACTTTCATTGTCACCAAAACTAATATAAGCTTCTTGGTACTTAGATTGTTGCGGCTTCACGGGTTTCACACCTGATAATTCTCGCCAGTCCGGTGTGTATTTTCTACTAGAAACATTTCTCTTGAATATTCGGCACAACGTCCATACTTCCTGCAGTTACATTATATGAATCAATCATAAGTATTTTGTTGAGAACAAATGCACTTCAACCACAGAGAAGGAAAGGACACTGAGAGAGAAAACACGATTTAGTCAAATACCCGTTTAAAATTTGTATATTGATTATGTGAATGAATAATTTACAACTGCTTAGACCCATATTTATATAACCTCAAAATCCTATATACGTTTTTCCTTTTTAAAAAACTTCCTTATTTACTAGAAGTATACTGTTGCAAATACCAGTCTGGCCCAAGCGGTTTTAAGCCTTTTATTAGTGCAATGAGATATAAGTTAGGCCATGATTATTGCATAGTTTTTAGCGTAATGGTTCTTAAATATCTTATTTAAGAACCGCTCTTAACTTTTTTTTAGTTAAAGTTAAGAAACGGTTTTTATATTACGTTAAGAACCCCACAATAATCATGTCCTAATTGGAGATTCAACACCGAAGCTCATAAGTTTTTGTAGGCATATATAAAACGTGTAGCCAACCATCATAGATATGGTTACGAGTTCATAATTGAGTTGGTTACAAACTTACAGCATGTAACAAGGAAGGTGGAGTACTAGGGTCAAGGTGGGTGGAGCCACCAGGGATTGTGTCATTGGCTGTGGGGAGGCGAAACTCGTGCATCATCCAATCTGTCTTGCTTCCTTTCCCTGCGCTTCCGATGTAATAAACGAGTGTCTTCTTTAAACCGATCACGGCTTTGCAGTTACCATCTGAGTATACAGGCTTGTCGATTCCCGTGGCTTTCCAGAAACCAGAACCAGTCACTCGGTTCGGTCTTATACTGTTTCTGTACTTCCTTCCTCTCTTGCAAAAGAAGTAGCTCTCCTTCTCCGTCTTCCTTAACCCTTCAAAACAAACACAACCGTTAATTTTACTACACAAACATGCATGCAGTATCTATGTATCTTTTTTTTTTTCTATTTGTAATAAAAATAAACACTTGTATACATTTGTTATATACATGTAATTCAATGGTATTGAGCAAAATAAATAATTAATAGTGAGTAAAAAATACATACGGGGAAGATCCCATGGATCAAATTTATAGATATCAATATGGCTGATGATCTCATCGATCTTGCTGGATTTCTTGAGTAGTACTTTCTTAGAGAGATAAAACCCTACAAGCTCCTCATCGGTTGGATGAAACCTAAAACCTGGAAGTTTTAACACTTGTTTCTCCTCTTCTTCTTCTTCTTCTTCTCCCTTTCTTTTGTCCCTTGATCCCATCATCTCCTCTATGCCTTTGGTTTACTATTTTTCTAGGATTCATACAAAAGAATCTTCTTGAAATTATATAAGAGAGTTTGTGTGTCACATAAAAAAAATTAAATATTCGGTCAAGTCATTCATGTTGACTTATTGATGGAAGTTGATAGTACCTTTTAATCAATGATCCGACCCAGTAAAAGTCCTTCGAGCTTGAGACTTTAGAATCAGTCTTTCCGCATCAGTGCCTCTCGTGTGTCTATATGTGGACCCAATATGACGCTTTTACCCTGCGTTTACTGGAGAAGCCAGGGTAATGCCAAGGAGAGGACTGACTTTTGAAGCCCTAATTTAATTTTTGTGGACTTCTCTTCTGATATTGTCTGACGAGGATTCAATTTTTCCAACTTCCAAATATTAGATTTCTTCTAGGCTCATCATTGTTGTTTGCATATTATATTCTCGAACACGAAGAAATAATATACTCCCTTTATTTTAAAAGAAGCATTAAAAATATATATATTTTTATGTTTTTATGCGTCTTTTGTTAAATAATAATTAGATAATAATGATAAACTACAAATAACAAAAAAAAATTATATTTATTAAATTTTATTAATTTAAAATTATAAAAAGTAGATAATCACATAAAATAACATAAGTATAACTAAAATTTAATATATTTATAGTTTTATAATATATATCTTTTTAATACGTTTGTGTGCGTCTTTTGTTTCGAAAATTTAACTTGGAGAAATGGCCAAAAGAAAAAAGAGAAACATGAGGAATCTTTTTTTTTTGTATTACGAGTATGTAACTTCTACGAAAATGACAATGACAAAGCCACCTAATGAAGACCGAATATTACCATTCAGCTCCTTTCTCACTTCTCAAAAAGATTTTACGGAGTAGTTGTTATTGCTCAACTTAATTTTGTACATGAAGCGATTGTTCCTTTTCATTGATTCTACTAATGGCATGTTTAATGATACTAAAAAGATCTCGTTATTTGTAAAGAAAATTAAATATTTTACGCCTGACCACACATATAGATAATCTGAATGTAAAGTTTCAAATTTAGGTATTTTAAAAACTTTTTGAGTCATTTTCATTTTCTGACCGCACATGTATGGTTACATGAAGCCATTATTAATCTATTTTAACATGAAATGTAACTATCTAACCTCATTTAACAAAAAGTTAAATTGTCTTTCTATTTCAACATATCACAAATTATATTTTATTTGACATTTATTTGACGATGTCAAATTTACTTTCATTTTCAAAACAACAATATAGTAATTTTTAAAGTTTGCTATATCGTTTTTTTTTTATATTGATCTTATACCTGTATTAAAACTATACCCATTCTATTAAAGTTAAAAAGATTATATAAACAATAAGTATTTCGACCAAAATAAAAACGACAATATTTTACTTTATCTCATTCGATGATAGCTTAGATGACTTTTAATGACAAATTCATTGGTGGTGATAAATAATAGGTGTACGTGTAACTATTTGCAAACCGCGAGTACTTAAATCTCTCGATTGGAGAAATCTGCTTAAAGCTGTGAAAATATTTTTAAGTTAAAGCCTTAAAAGAGACTGATGTGGGATTACCACTATAATGCTACCTTTTATTTACTCCATATTGTTGTCAATAATATGCTCTCGTAATTTCCCACTGCACCGAAGAGTTTCCCATTAATACGCCGCTCATTGACAAAAACTCATTAGAGAAAACTATTCAAGATAATATGCTGGTGCTGACCTTTTGTCCAAAACTTTACACATCTTTAAAAAATTACCTTTAACTAATTTTATCGGTGTGTATTAAGAGTTAAATTAACAGTACCAAAGTAATTTTGATATAAAAGAGAAGTAGCAATTTACGGAACAATAAAAACAAAAGTCAGTAATTAGTTTGGTATTTCATCTGTTTATATCATAGTATGTCGTTGAAGATGCTTCACATATATCAACAAAAAATCATTTTCAATTTTATTCTAATTAATACATTTGTTTTATTTGAATTGATAATTAATAAAAAATTTAAGTAGTAATAAAACTAAAAACAATAAACTGATAATTAAAATAAAATAAATTTTAAAATCCAAAATGTTTTGAATATGAAAAGAAGTAATTGTTATTTAACCATATCATAATATAGATCATAGGAAGATAGCATTCAAAATTTGAGCGAATATAACTTCCCTTATTTATTTATTTGTCTAAATTTGTAGATATAGTCAATTCGTAGCGGCTGGTCAAAGAATAATTCAACCAGTCATCAATAATTGACCCCAAGTTGTTCATGTTGGAAATCTTCCTCTCCATTTATTACAAACCCTATTTAATTTATCGTTTATTTTTCTTTGGCAACTGGTTTATCATTTATACAATGCTTAGAACGACAAAAAAATATCGTTGAAAAGTAAACCAGAACACCTACATATGAATTAAGTATATACAATTATAAACCATATCTAACCATATATATACCTCAAGACTCAAGAGTTTGGCATATATATATATATACGAAGCATTGAAATCTCTAACTATAAAAGTTCACGGAGGAATTTTAATTTTACCATATTACTTTTCAATTACTATTTTTTAAATGACAAGTTTCATAAATATTTAAATTTATGAGAAAACAAATAATTCTAATAATCATTTATAAATATTTAAAAATCATTTAAAGAAGCTTATAAACTCAAATTCATCTTTTAAATACTAAATTCTAAATAATAATTACAAAACACTAAATTTAAATATTATAATATTTTTATTTAAATGTATTTTTGAAAAATAATATCTAATTTGTAGTATTTCAAGTCATTTTTCAAAATACATGCGATGTGCGCCAAACAAAGAAAGATAAAAAGTTACATGCGAGTGTGTGACGAATCGATGATGAGAAAATGCGATGATCAATACAGTATAGATAATTCTTTATTTAGAGGAAGACACGAGGTAACTAGTATAATAATAATGGGTCGTTGATTTAACCATATCGTGGATTGACTTTAATTAAAAGGACAAAATTATATTTTTATAATATTTCAAGTCACAAATTGTTTTGTGTAAAAACTAGATTCTTTAAAACTGCTGTAGCAGAATAATTGATTGAATTTTTGACTAGCTAGTGTGATACAAATGAATTTGATGGTAAAAATAAAATAGTTAATGTTTTTCCGTACATAAACATTATATGACCTTTACACAATATTAGTGTAAGATATGAGTACAAGAAAGCTAATCTTTTGATTTAATAGTAGGCTTAGCTTATTTAAACACGTCATTTATCGTAGAATTATTTGAATCCGAGTTTGAAGTAAATTAACTAGACACAGACAAGTTTCTCGTCACAACTAGAAAGGTTTAGTATTCATGTCACATCCAGTTTCTTCAAATATGGTAATTTTGCATTAACAAACGTCAAACGGTGTAGTAAAATTGTGAATCGAACAAAGGAAACAACGTCGCACGTTATTATAGGTTTATTTGGCACGTGGAAACTGATAAAAATGATAATAGTATCATTCGGCACGAGCAAAGTCGAGAGATTTCTTGCCGTCGTGTGGTTGGCTAAAGAAGTTGTTCATGTAGTCTTGAAATAACAGCTCTTTGTAACGAGCCACCCCGTCACGCTTCACCACTTCTGGCAACGGACCGATCTTCTCCGAGGGATTAGGTGCCGTGAAAATGGGCACAGAGACTCGAGATCCGATGTTTGTGGTTCGAACCCTATGCTCAGCACTTTTGTACTTTCCATTGCTGAGAATCTGTTGATAATTTTTTCCATGTAATGCATTAGAGTATTAATTCTAAGTAGAGAAGAATTGATCTAACATTGTATATAACAATATGAATATCTATATAGTTTTAAGCCATTAATCATTGCCGAATGTGTTTTTAACTATATACTTCATCCGTTTCATATTAGTTGTCGTTCTAGATTTATGCACACAGATTAAGAAAATATTTAATTTTATATATTTTAAAAATAAAAATACTATTACCAATACACCTAACCATATATCAACCAATAGAAAAATAGAGTAGATAATATTATCAATAAATTTTGCATTGAAAACTAAAATCGACAGTTATTTTGAAACAAAAATTCTACTTCAAAACGACAAGTAATTTGAAACGGAAAGAGTATATAAGAAACCTGCAAAGTATCGCCAACATTGATGACTAAAGCTCCATTAAGAGGAGGGATCTCGGCCCAGTCACCGTTGTCTAGTCTAACGTAGAGACCACCAATGCCGTCTTGTAATAAAACGGTCAACATTCCCATGTCGGAGTGGCGACCGACGCCTATGGTGAGCTCAGGGCTGGGACATGTTGGGTAGTAGTTCATGTTGACCATCTTGGTCCCCAACAAACTGTTCATTCTCTTTTCTTCTAGTCTCACTCCTACATCCTCCATCAAAACTTCAACTACTCTTTTCACCATTTCAATGGATGATTTTAAAAAATCAAGTGCCACCTCTCTGTCACACATATACATATTCATTAATAAACTTTCACGAGTTGATAATTTTAAAATTAATTTTGAAGCGATGAATCTCTTTAAAAATAGTTTATGTTTAATTTTGGAAATGACTTAAATTTCAGAACACCAATAAAAAAACATATTCGTTAGACTGGACTAAAACCACTTTTAGTAGATAAAGAAGTTTTTTCTTAAAGAAAAGAATATGGATTTTAATGCTGTACATAACGGGTTGTAAATTATTAATTCACATAATCAATATAACTTTTTTAATATGAGTATTTGATTCACTCGTGTTTTCTCTCTAATTTTTAATTAACGTTTGTTCACAACAGTTTACTACATAAGGCTCTACTTGTATAACACAACGTTGATGTACTAATATAATTTTTTTTTTTAACATATATACCTGCATGGTTGAGGCCAGTGTTGAAGAGCCTCATGGTCATTGGTGTAAAGCATGCTCACATAATCCTTCCACTCAATGGCCTTTTCCTTCTCTGGAACGAAGCTCGTTCCGTACTTAACTAGCTTGCTTGGACTCACTTCTTTTAGGTAAATAGCTTTTTTCTCAGGAGGTTGTGCGAAAAACTCATGAGCCGACGTTTTTAGTAATTCAAGTAGCTCCACCGAAACACCATGGTTCACCACCTGCCATTTGCATTTATTCCTCTAATTATATTTTCTTATTAAACATACATTTTGTAAGAAACTGATAAACTGAATATACTTAAAACCTATATTTTTAGCTTTTAGGTATCTAATGTTAGTAATTTAGTATCCAGGCATATATACATATTCACACGCATATATGGCTCTCTCCTTTTCTTTTCTTTTTGGTTAATTATATTGCAAGAACAAATGTCCTACACCAACCTAAGATATTATATGTATGAATGATATTACTTACCTGGAAGAAGCCAAGCGTCTCGGCAGCTTCAACGATTTGTTTGGCCACCTCCTTGTGGCGTGGACCGTCTAGCTGGGACAGATCGATAGGCTGGGAAGCTTCACATGTATGGGCGCTTAGGGTCGCAATCCGCTCAGAGGGTGGTTGGACAAAGGGCTGTGGAACACAGGACATGCCAGAATCTATTAGTCCCTTCACGCCGTTACCTTGTTTGACCACGAAGTTGAACAATATGGTTTGATCCTCGTAATTGAAAGCCATGTTGTCTCTCTATATTCTTCTTCTTGATCGAAAATGAATGTTGAGAGCTCCTAAGAGAAGGGGGCGGGGTATAAATAGTGAGTAAAAATGTGGAGATGATAACTACTTCTGTTTTGGTCTGAGAGATTAATACTTGAGATAATGTTTTATATGTAATTCATGTTAGTAGTGTGGGATCACGTTTACTCACTTGTTACTCCCCCAGAACTAGTAGTTGATTTGACTAATCACAAGCGTGTATAATGCCATTTTTGTTAAATTTTTAAGCAAATATGCGAAAGAATGGTTTGAATGAGTGATGAGATGTAGATGCATGTCTTGTCATTTGTATTTGATTTGATGGTTTATAACTTTGTACGTCCAACAATGGTTTGTCAATATTTACCAACAAATATATATACCTTCCTATATATCAAGCATGTGCACATGTTACTATAGATACAAGTAAACAATGAATCAGTTCAAAAACTTCAACCAACACTGCTATATTTAAATAAACAATTTATATATAGTGACGTTTTGAAGCTAGTTTCTTTCAACAGAACAAACTGTATATGATGGTCTGCGTCTTGCCACTAAACACAGTGACGTTCACAAAAGTTGAATCAAAGTATTACGTAGGGTATATAGATATGTGTGAGTGGGTATATTATATAGGAAGTTATACTTATAGCCTTTTATAATTTCTCGTAGGCTTTCATTTGTGGTTATCAAATACAGTAAAAATCATGCTTGATACTACCATGAGCCACGCCTTCCAATTTAAGAGTCCAATTTAATTACTAGTCTCGTACGTAGTCTTTGACTTTCAAAGTCAACATACCGGACAATGCTTAGTAGAGTTGGGAACTTAAGTCATTATCTGTGGGTTTAGCTTCGCTTGACTTGCTACGGAACAGATGCAGGTCAGCTGGTTAAAAAATAATAATTTATGTGTGGATTGAATCGATTTTAAGCAGAACAGATGCGAGTATACAATTTTTTCTTTGTAGGTTAGGTTGTAATTTTCGAAGCATCGGAACAATAATCACCAAAGAAGGAAGCATAGTAGTTAATTTGTTATGGGCCTAAAAACTAAAGCCCAATCACGTCCAAATCTAATTTTAAAGCCCAGTATGGTCGATGCCTTTGTTCTCATTTCTCGAAAGAATTTTGAATACGTTCTGTACAAATTTTAGCTACTTTTTTTTTTGCGGAATACCAAATTTGTGTTTCTTAATAGTTTAATATACCGGTTGAATATAATCATTTTTGGTTTTGGTAACGAGTATATATCAATGTAATGTATTATCCCAGGTGAAGATATATAATTGTCTCTACTTGTATTAAATATTTGTGCATTAATGGTAAATCCCCCAGTTATATTTTTATTTTAAGGAAAAACTCAAATTATTTTTATGTATTAAAAATATAAATCCATTGTGTGGTATTTTGTTAACGACCCAAAAATGCTAAAGTTAGACTATATATGTATTGAACTTTTTTTTTTTTTTTTGGACAACCATATGTATTGAACTAAATTTGCCGTTTCACCTTTTTGATTCAGGTGTTTCTACAAATATAAAAGTATGTAAATGGAAAATAATACAATATAATATTTAAAAAGAAAAAAGGAGATCGGAGAGGGATGTCTTGTCTGGAAGAGAAAATTGTGAAAGAGATAATGAAAGTGAAATCTCACATTTGGGTAACAAGATCGCTGTTGTTACACAGTTGTATCCAATAAAATTATATAAAACGGAAAAAGGAGTAAGAACTGAGTGGGAAAGGTCAACCCATCTAGTCGGACTATGTCGTGTGGCCATCGTTGCATTATCTTATTTTTCAAAATCCCACGAACTATGCGCAGTTTGTGTACTTGTATATAAATACTTTTTTTTTTTTTTTGACAAATACTTGTATATAAATACTTTCATTTCAAACATTTTGATAAATTCAATTTCTGCATGATTAGAAAACATGTACCTTGTTGATCTCAGCATAGGCTCTTGCTTGACTGCAACACTACTTTGATGAGCTGCTTAATCCTATGTTTTATGATTTCCCTAATAAAATCCATCGACTCGATATAATTTTAACTAGATATAATTTTAACTAGATTTTGTAAATTTTGAAAGTTTGAGATCTTTTAATTTACAAAATATTATTTAATGAAAATCATAATTTTGTATATAATTTACAATTAAATTTATGTAAACAATTAATTATAATTATATTTTAGGTGGGTTGAAAGTTTAAGTTTTAAATAAGATATAAATTGTTTGTTTAGATGCAATCTTATTAAAAAAAAAGTATCTCTTAGATATTTTATTAAATATTTTTCAAACTTTGTGACCAAAAATAATGATAAAATATCATTAATGAAATTATAGTCTTGTTATTAAATTGAAGTGTCATAATTTATAATATACTATGTAGTATTAATGTTATTTTAAAAAGTGCTTCAGTTTAAATAAAATAGATCAATCAACCAAATGACCACCAAATTTCTTACCAGAATAGCTGCACTCTCTCTTGTATTCCTTTTTATTAATCCCAAAATATCATAAAATGTATAAAATGGGAATTTGATATTTAAAGCTTTTCAAAATATCATAATAGTTTACTTGTGTCTACTTTTTCTTATACGGCCATATAATAATAAAATTGTCCTGATTTGCTATTATTTTCTAAAAATATACATTGGAATATTAGAAATGCATAAAAACAAAGATAATATAGATTGAGGTGGTGTTCAAAAAAACAACAACATTGAGGTCACGATTTGGAACTAGACGTATAACGTATTAGCTCTTTCTCTCGGTGAAGGGGTAACTTGTTGACTACAGCTTTCATTTTTAGCATGCATAGAGACCAGCCTTCAGTTCCTAAAGGTAACACAGAGGCTATTTGAAAAATCCAACACCGAATCTTTGTGAAGTGGACAAAATAATGATTTGTTACTTGTTCTTAACCCATCACAACATTTGAAGGTGCAGTTCCGGCCTCCAAAATACATTATACTATATATATTTTAGAGTTTTATTATTTAGTGTTGTTTCAACTTTCAAGTACTAAATGGCAGCATTCATATCAGCCAAATGAAGTGCTTAACCACTATGAATACTTGTATAGTTGTCGTATATCAAAAAAACATCTCCAACGTATCTATAAAATAGAAAAATCTATTATATAGAGGTGAATTTTTGCTCTAATGCTTTGGATCAATTAATTTTTAGAAAGAAAAATGAATCAACTCATATTGCCTTTTTCTGTTCAAATTGACCAGCTATACATAGAAGACACAAAAAGTTTGAAGATAGTGGAAACTCACTGACATTATTGAAAATATGGGTACACACAGATTTATCTTTCTTGATGTGTGAAACAAACGGGAAGATAACAGTTAATGATTACTTGATGCGATCTTTATGTCTTGCTTTTGACTTTAACATCTTCGTTAAATTGTGTACTCAAGTCAAGTAGCAGAGTCAACTCACTTCAGTAACATCAATGTCCATTTTTCTACTCCTATATATATATATATATATATAAAAGACTGTGTATGAATTCGCTTCGAGAAGTCATTAGGATGAACTCTCAGAGCGTAAAAACAAGAGAGCACGAATTGTGGTGAATATTTGATGGGTGTGACCAAATGAATCAAAATAAAGACTACATTTCTTAACATTTTTAGAAAAATTTTATCATTTTTTTCGTTTTTTTTATTGTAGAGTAAAATGAAATATATTGCAATTTTCCATATACTTATTTTTTATTAAATTTGATAACAAATAATTATTTTTTATCATTTATACAATTTTATTTCTATCCATTTTTTCTATTTGTTCTTAATATTTTTGTGACATATACCAGTTAGATGCTAAAGATTTTTGTAACATTCATTAATTGTGTGATTGAATATAAATTTTAAAATCTAATACCACTATAAATATAAAATATGACAATCATTTTATTTCTATATATCGTGTATTCGACTTATGGTTTTCTGGCTTACTCCACGAAGTCGATGTTATACAATTCAAACATAATTGTAATAAAATGTTGGATCAACAATGAATTAAATAAAGTAAAAATATACACATATGTCAGTTTTGCTGTTAGTTAGGTACATAAAATTCATACAAATTATCATTAGAATTTAGAAGTGTGTTGAGAAACTGGAAAAGAAGTAGATGAGCAAAGCTTCAGCCTTCAACTTCACATATATTCGTCAATGCAGAAACAAAGGGGACAAGTTCAGAGAATATAATTTACAGATTTTGAAAGCCTTATTATTATATATGTTTGTCTCAAGAATTATATGTCTTAAAAAGTGATTGGAACTTGGTTCCGTATCATGTCTCTCCTCTGAGTTCTCTCCACACTCTCTCTATGTTTACACTGCATTAGTACACCCTATCAATCTTGCTTTAATTTCTAGACAATATTCTCTACCCCATCACCTATCACTGCAAGAATTCTGTGTACAACTTATCATGTTCTTGTGTTTTGTTGTTACGACCAATTAATAGGCATTGTTCTTTATATCAATTCATATATAGTGTTACGCTAAATCATTAGTCTTATGATTAAAATTTACATCATATATTCCTTAATAAACATTGGTTCCTTGATTCCACTAGTTAGTTAATCTTTTGTCGACTCTTCGATCTATTTGAATAGTAAAAGGTCTCGTTTGCCATAAATCATATCAACAATCTTTTTAACCCTCCCTTAAAGAATCATCTTTTTCTATATAGTAAAGCTTCAATTTCTAAATTTTTTCTAAAGAAAGATAAAAGGTTGATAAACAAGAATAACTTGCTCTTGTATTCAGATTGGCTGAGTTAATTACTCTCACGTCAAAGACACTATGATGTTCAAATGAAGTTCTTTTATATATTTACTAGGCAGAATCTTCATGCTCATTAACCACGTGAATACTTAAATTACATTTTATGATAACAAATCTATCATAAAATAATTAAGCTTCTTATAATTAAATTAAACTAATCAAATTTTGTAGCTCCATGTAGTTGGATGATTGGTATCACTAGGAGCATCCAGTTCACAAGGAAAATAAATCAGATTAGACATTGCATCGTGAAGCCAACCATCGTCGTTTCTCATCTGCAAAAAAAAAATCGAATGCAATATTGGTTAATTAGTTTTTTTTTCTGAAAAGAAAAGATGAGACTCGAACAAATAAATGTGAACCCATAACATTGGAGCCTATCTCTATAGTTAACACATAACAGAGATTAGTCAAGCAGATAGGATCTTTATGGTTTAGTTTTACAATTGATTATTGATTAGTTTAGTATAATTATAAGTAGTAATTAAATACCTGGATTAGATAGTCGTCTGATCGAGAAAACACATCTTTGTCTTTTTCAGAAAGGTTGTTGTGATTCTTAGACATGTGAGATTGTTGTTCACATGTGTCATTGTTTCTGGCAAATCGTCCTCGAACACGAACACGCCGGTCAGCTAGGGTTTTACGACATACATACTGCATTTATAATTATATTTTAAAAAACTTTCTTTCATAATACATGGAATTTTTTAAAAAATATTAATTTACTAAGAATGAGTATATTTATATATATATGTACCTTGATGGTCTTAGTGAAGTTGCGTTGGTTCTTCTTCTTCAAGTACCTCATGATTCTGTTTTTACGTTCTTCAACCGAGTATCGTCCCACTTTTGTGTTCGGCTCAGCTTGTATCCCTCCTTCACTATTTCCCTGCTTCATACAAATATATGATCTTTCATTTCGCTTCTTATGTATATTAATATCCATTTGAGATAATATCCAATGTGGAAACGTGCATGCATACCCAGGATTCATCTCTAGAGAAAGGACGAGACAAGGACTTGATCTCCGGTGAATAACCGTAGTATTCTTGATATCCACCATGAAAATATTGTATGGCATTATTATTCACACTCATTTTCTGGTAATAACTGTTGTATTCCGGCATAGAAACGTCAGAACTCCCAAAAACTTGGGGCAAATATGTGGATTCTTGGTTAGAAATTGTGTTGAAGAGAGCGTCACCATCGCCGACGTATTTGGATAGAGCCGACATGTCAGGACATGAAGAAGAACCGTGAAACGGCAAAGAAGTTTCGCCGGAAAATGTGAAATCGGTGTAGAACTGAGGAAGAGATGATGCCATGATCAGAAAACAAGTATTTGTTAGTTTTGGGGGTTGTTTGGGAGGAATTATATATGAGAGTGTTTGCAAGTGTGTGAGTGTACTGCACCAAGTTGTAGCCAAAGAAAAGTGTGTATATATAGAGATGAGTTTGGGTGGGATGTTACAAGTTGTTGGGTTCAGGCATGCCGACCGTAACACAACACCAGACTTACAGTTTAATTAGTGAGTCTTCTTTGCTAATAACTTTTTACACTCTTTTCATGCGGTCAAAGCCTCTTTATTCATGTGTTTTCTTAGCTTGTTACTCAATGCATTTTCAATGCAAATTTCAAATTTAAATATTTATGTATCTTTTATATGGTATACAATTTAATCTAACTGATATTAAAATAGATATATATATTTTAATCTGAATATTTATTAAATAGAATTTTTTATTTATATGATTTTATGATCATTTGTATTTTATTTTATTTTTTAATTAAACCTTTGATAATTTTTAAAATGAGATTTTAACAGTTTTATTAATTTATACCATTTAAATAAAATAAAATATAACATATTCAAAAAAATCTAAATTTTATTATATAATTAATATAATCGTTTAATTTATTTTAATAATATAAAATTTGACAAAAAATATGTAGAATGGTGATGATAATGGAGCAAAGACGAATATATTAGCTATCTAATTTAAGCCACACCAATTGTCCTCAGCTGCCTATGCTCCTGTCTCATCTTTTTTCATAGAACAGAAAAAAAAGAATTTGTTAAGAAAATGAGAATAAATGTTTTAGCATTATTGCAAATGGCCGTACACGAACAGACACGTTATGAGATCTACGCAAACATAAATCCTACACCTAGCCCCCGAATCTTAACACATGCATGGTCTTCCAATATTTTTACAATTTGCACCATTTTAAATTCCTGTATTCTTAAATGTATATTTGTGACTATTCACCCTCTCTTTTCCACAGTTCTATTGATAAATCTAGTTACATAATAATAGTGCTATTGCATAACAACCATGCATGCTCATATTTCTTGATTATGCAAGTTTTGATAAGAAGAAAAAATGGAGACTATGCCAAAAATCAAGTAAGGCTAGTGGAGATCGAGCTATATATGAGATCATAAGCATAGTTATTAAATACGAAGGGCCACCTCCAAACATGTTCAGTAAGATAGGAGATTCGAAGAAAGATGATGGATGGGCCGGTCATGACATGACTGAATATGCATTCAAAGATTAAAGTTAGAAATGTTTTTCTTTTCTTTATCTTGTTTTCTCTGAAGTACAGCTTCACAATATTAGATTCTTTTTCCATGGTCATCTTAATTTCAAACTTGTCTCGTGAATTTTCCAAATATCTCAAACTACATGCATCATATATGATGTCAGTTAATTATATATATGTCATCTACTAATAAAATAACTTTAAATTTTACGGTATTAGTTAATAACGAACTGCTTTGCATACATGTACAGGAATAAAAATATGATCTACTTCAAAATCGTTTACTACCCTCTTAGCCTATTTGTTGATTCGATTATGCCCTGAAAATTCAGCAATTTTAAGTAACATGAAATAATCGATACCCAAAATTCTACATCGTTGTGTTGTTTCTTCAACGTACCGATCCATGCCTTTTATTAATATGTATATTTATTTTTTTGTTTTTTGTTTGCTTTTAGTTCAAAGTTCTAACTCAAAAGGTTGTTCTTGGAAATCTTGCTTTCATGTGTTGTGTTAAGTTAAAGCGAAGCTGATATCTTAGTTCGATCTTTGTTTGTTATCTGAAAAGATTCGTACCTTTAAATATCCTACACTGAAAATAAGCATTCATTTTTTCTAGAAAATAAAACTGATCTACAAAGTAAATAACTCTTTATATTTACTAGAAACTGTCAGAAGATTTCAGATTTCTTTTTATATTTGTGTTAATTCTAAACAAAAGAAAGAAGTTTTCAGGGAAAATCTGAGAGAGACAGAAACGAAAGAATTGGCTGAAATGAAGAGAAAAAAAAAAGAAAGCTCAAAGTGAAATTGTGCAAGTTGTGTTTGGCTATTGTTGTTCTTGTTCGTGCATGTTGCCTGAGAAGTGAATCTCAGATACGCACATGTTCCCTTGAAGAACAAAAAAAAGTAGCACGAAAGTTTTGGTTTCCATTTTACATAAAATCTAATCCATTTTTGAATGTGATAAATGTTGGTGACATGTGGTGAAAGCTTTACGAGATTAAGCGGAACAATACGTGAGTGGTGTGTTGTGTTCCACTTCCACATAATTCATGTACAATCTCTCGAACAAACCGTATTAACGCCCCAAATGTGATGATATAGAGTCAGAAGACTAGTCTAAAAACATCTGGTATAAGTTGCTTATGAGTTTTAAGTTGTTTATAAAGTTGGAAAAGAAAACAGAGAGCTTGCCACGTGTGGGAAAAACTTCTAACACTACAAAAACTTCTTGTCTATTCATCATCTTGTGACTTAGTTTTCTTCTTCTTTTTCTTCTTGCTGTGACCATTATCTGTTGTTGATGCCTCTTCTACTACTTTGGTTTTCTTCTTCTTTTTCTTTGACTTCTCCTCTTCTTCTTCTTCTTCTTCTTCTTCTTCTTCTTCATCCTTCTCCTCTTTCTTTCTCTTCTCTTTCTTCTTTTTCTTCTCTGAGGCCTCCACCACTTTCACTTCTCCCTCGTCTATAAAGAGAGAAAACAACCATCAGAAACAAACCATTCAACCTCAAAATATAAGATAAGAGTTGGATATCATACCTTTCTTCTCAAGATTCTCTATCACTTCTTTCATTACATCCACATTCTTACGTGGGGCAACACCTTTGTCATAAAAGTCTAGTCGTTCCTCCACTTGTTCCTTAAGTTTCTCACCAAAAGCCGTAGTGCTGGTATCTGAACAAGTTAACAACAACACATCATCTCACTATATAACAAAGACACTTATATACAAAGGCACTCACCAGCGAAACAATCAATCCGTGAAGCAATGGAACACTTGTTTGCAAGGTAACGAGCAATACGTCCCTTGTTTTTAGCAGACGCACGTCCAATGAATGAAGAATGGAATATCAGACCATACTTGGGTGTGTTTCCACGTGTCTTCAGCGCCCTGAAAAGTGCTTTCTCAGCACCAAGAATCTGGAGAGTTGAAGATGGGCACTTAGCAAGATTTGTAAGACTCCCTGCATGTGAAATCAGCCTCGCCCCAACCATATCTCCGATTAATGCCGCCAAGTTTGGAGCAATGTCGTTCATTTTAGCAACAAGGTAATCGTAGAGCTTCTTTCTGTAATCAGCTAGGTCCATCACTCTCTGAGCAAAGGTCTGGACATTGATCAGATCAAGTGGTGATAAGTCTGAGCCTGCAAAGGGAACATGTCTGAGAACAAAGAGAAAGAACAGATACACAACATTATCATATATAGAACAAACAAGCTCTCCATCAGATTATTATTACCCATAGATGCTTTTCCAGCTTCAACAACCTCTCTTGCCTTATCTTCATCCCCAAGGACTTCAGTAAGCATAGGGATGTGTTCTTCAGAGAGCTTTGACTTGTCTTCAATCATCTTTGAGACTCGAGCGTAAAGGTAGTTGTCGTTAACTATCTTCACTAGCTCGGGGAAGTGCCACGAGTACCATTCTCTGCAAAAAAAAAAAACATAATATAAGCCGCTCGGAAACAACTGTTCTTACGGTAAGAGGAAAGACAAAACAAACCTGACTCTCATGGCAAAGGAATTGATATCCTTATCAAGCGTGTCGAGCAGGAAGATGGCTTGAATAACCATGTTGTCCACACGGTTAACATTGAACTTCACCTTTGCTCTACTGTAGCTGTGAGCAAGTCCAAGTTGCGCTTTCTCCAAATCACCAGGCTGCATTATTAGAGAACATGAGATTAAGCATGAAGTGCAGAAAAGGCAACACTACAGAGAGAGAGAGAGGAGATAAATTCAAAAGTTCACACCTTTAGATCCTTGATGAACCTATCAAAATGCTGACGAACACCTCTAAGAAGCTCATGAACAAACTCATTGCTCTGGCAAGGAATCTTCGTGGCTTCAAAGATGCAAGAACCGATCTTTGGCTCAGAAACTCCTAAGCTAAACTTGGGCTTCTTGCCTTCCTTCACTTTCGGAAGGTTCAACTCAAGAAAGCTTCTCAGCTCATCGCTCATATACCCTTCACAAGTTTCAACGCAACACACAATATCAATGCAAAAACCAAAACAGAGCAAATTAAAAAGTTGTAAGCTTTGTTTCAAGCAAACTCAAAGGGAACAGTTAACCATGTCCGAACAGACTAAGCTCATTCTAATTAAAGCGAAAAGTTGTAAGCTTTGTCTAGGGAACAGTCAAACCATGTCCGCACAATTACATAAGAAACTCAGTTCTAACCAAACAAGAGTTCTAATTTCAATGGAGGGTTACCTTCAGAGACGGCGTTGATTTGGTTTAAAGCATCGAGTGCAGACTCAGATGGGTGGAAAGCAGTGAGCTGGACGACACGACCGAAGCGACTTAGGTCAGAGACGGAGCTTCGAACCGCCTCAGTGTTCTGTCCTATCTCATCGAGGCCGTGTGCCTCGAAAAGGCCGTAACCGGAAGATGATTCGTAAAGAAGATACACGGCCATTGTTTAGAAGATAAGCTAAAACCCTAGGAGCCGTCTTCTCTGAGAAGCTGGGAGCAGAGTATTTATGCAGCTTTTTACGTTTTGGAGAAGAAACTGAGAAGCTAGGGTTTAAGGTTATTTTGTAAGCAAGAGGATGGCTTTTCCCTCGTATTGACTCCATGGGCCTGGCCCATTATGTCTTGGGCTCAACCTAACTTTTTTCTTTTTTTTTTGTTGGCGGGCTCAACCAAACTGGACAATAAACAAATATAAATGGCTTCTACATTTTTTATTTTATTTAACTGTTTTTATAATTGGATCCTCTTTCCATTTATTTATTTATGAAATATCCAAGTTGAGAGCCTTTCCCTAATAAAGTTGTCACAATGTAATTTTCTTTCTAAAATTATTTTGCATGAAAAAATACTTCTATACGGATTCCATTGGACTAGTCTAGTAACTCTTGGGCTTATCATTACTATTCAAGAAAAATAAATAAACTACATGATGGGCTTGTGTTTGTTTTGTCAACCAATACAGCACAATATGGTAAAAGAAAAAAATTACGATAAATACATAGCCCAAACGGCCCATATATTTTTAAATACCCAAACGACCATGGAATTTTGTAATCCCTTTTGCGACTAATTTATCAGATACTTTATGGTCAGAGTTGTTGGTAATCCACTAGACTAGTGTAAAGTCTAATCTAACGGGCATGGCAATTGGAATCATCGAATGTAAAAAGATTCCATGAGGAAAGCAAAATGATGATCCAACCTTATTCAAAACACGAGCACACG
The DNA here is from genome assembly GCA_012274485.2 of Sinapis alba. NCBI lineage: Eukaryota > Viridiplantae > Streptophyta > Magnoliopsida > Brassicales > Brassicaceae > Sinapis > Sinapis alba. The sequence continues at coordinate 11,237 of MU106336.1, read as the reverse complement.
ACCGACCATTAAGATTCACTAAAAAAGAATCATCAAATTATCAGTCTACAAATACTATATACTCCATGAATAAAGGGATAGCAAAAAAAAAACAGTAATGCTTAGTCATAGAAAGGATGTAAAGGAGGGTGATGAGTCATAAGAACGTCATTTCTAATCACCAAAAAGTCTGAAGAGAATAACATAAAGACAAAGGTGGAGGCAAGAAGCAAGAGAGTGAGGTCAGCATACCCTAAAAGCTGAGACCAATGTGGGCACCCTCCACTTTGAAACTGAATCATCCATCTATATGGACCACAAGGTTGAAAAGTATTGCATTCCTATTCTTTTTTATATTCCGTACTTGTAACTCTCTGTATCTCATTAAGAACATTAAAGCATATGATTATGGTAAAGTAGGAGCGACAGTGTCGTGTGGTTGTCCTGCGTCTGGCTGGACGCATGGGGGCCTGTCTCTTCATGTTTGGAGTCAAACATTTTGACTCAACTTGTTTTACCACAACCATCATCAATATATTCAATGCGTAGAGATGTAGTAGAGGAGTCAATAGAATGATCTGCGTTCTACAACAATTTAAAGAAGATTGTTAGTAGTATGATTTGTTAGAGCTTTCTATGCTATAAATGTGATGATGCACTCACCAAATTTGCATCCAATGTTTTTTATTTTTGTAGAATTTTTGTAGAATCGTTTTCTTAGATTTTACAAACTGTATTGTGTCAGTCTGTCTTTCAACGACAATATTTTTTCAAAGATTCGTGAAATAATTGGTTGAAAATAAAATCTGAAATGCATTAATTTCTTCTAAGTGGAATTTATAGTATGACTTGTAAACAGAAAAAAAAAGTCACTTGTCTTGATCAAATCATTTTGATAATGAATTTATAAAACTATTTGTGGAATTTATCAATTGGATTGAGATATTGATGAAATTTAATCACTTTCCAACCAAGATTCTACCAATTTTTTACCAATATAAGTTAGCATTCAAGAATCAAATAGTCGATTACCAAAAAAGAGAAAAAAATTCAAAGTGTCAGACCAGTGTTATGACTAGATTAAGAAACTTAAGCAGGAGTGCAGGAGTATACGTTGGTTTAATGTTTTCCCGTAAACGTATAAGAGGGTTTCTATCAGCTATTTTTTGGCCGACAATTGATGACTAAGTAGTTTTGACATTATCTAACTTATAAATTTATAAATAAAGACACTAGTAAATCAGGAAAAATAATGAAAGAGAGAAGGATAGAGAAGCAAACGGCGTAACGGGCAATTGTGATAGTGGAGAATAGGCCCCATAACTTTTAATTTCGTTTAGTTATTTTATTTTCATTTCGTATTAAATTGCGAAGAATAGTCACGTAAGTTTGTACGGTATGACACGTAAGGGAGAAAAAAAGAAGTTGAAGTGGGTAGGTTACCCTGTACGACACCACCGTACGGATATGTTTTCATTTATTTATGTAATCCAAATTTCATTCTCCCCATAACTCCTTTCACATGACTCCATTCCTCTCTTTTTATTTTTTACTTTTACTTGTATTTACTTCTTCTACCTACCAGTTTGATTCAATGCTTTAAGAGCAGTTCCATAAAAAAATTTAAGAAAATAAGAGAGACACAAAACAAATTCTTATATTAGATGTTTTTACATACTTTTTAAAACCTCCCTACACATATATCAGCATACAGATAAACTTAATTTTTATTAAACATTTTAATTTATTTTAATAAATTAATTAATAATTTATTAGATTTATTTGGAGAAAGACCATGTTCGTTCAATAGTTACTGCAGATTTGTAAACTACAAACGATCACAAGTCACATATTATTGTTTATTTTCCTGTTACACAAAATCATAGCGACGAATCACAAATCGTTAATTCAAACCATTAAAAGATTCAATTGTTTATTTTCTTGTTAAAACAAATCATAGCGACTGATCATATAATATTATACGATATGAGATTAATAAATATCCGCTCACATGCTACAGGCAGCGATTAGTAAACGGATAAGGCTGTAAAACAAGTGTTAGCAACATCAATTAACTTAGTTTATTACATCAGGAGAGAGAGCTAAGTATGTGAATATCGAAGCGGTGACATACTCATCAATGATGCAATAACGCGTTCCGCGTTACAGCTAACATATCAGAGTGAAGTTTGAAGATGTTGACGTGTGTCTCAATGATTGAAGGTAATGCCTACTTAGTCGTTATAACCTTTGCAGTTGGAGGAATATTCTCTCGTCTGCGTCTTTGCATAAACTAATAAGTTTGCTTATCTGTCTAAATATTTCTTAATTACATCCATTTTCTTTCTCTTTTTATATCAAATATACACATATGTGAACATCAGATGCTTGTTTCTTTGCATATTCTATAATACTTTTATGTCTATCTGTTTAAGTTTGATTATTTTATCCATTTTCGTAAATAGTACTTAATTATTAACAAAAATATAAACGAGCAACTACCATTAGAAACAGTCAGTTAATTACTATATACACTGCCAAGCTTTGAGTTTTCTATGGGGTGAGGAAAAATACAATGGAGAATGTACTAAGTACTGCATGATTCAAGCCGTCTTTTCGGCTGGATATATCAGTTTAATTATATTATCTGATTGGAAAAAAACTCTATCAGTCTAAACTATAGCAAGTGATCATATTGAAAATGGCAACTACATAAGGTTTGAGCATTTCCAAATCTTCAAGAAGTTGAAAAACATATTACGAAATACAGGAGTTCCACGGAAATTAAAAGAAAGAGTTGTAAAGGAATCAACTACGCGAGAGCTTGTTATAATTTCGTAGACACAGTCTCCACCCTACTTAATTGCTTCTGTTTTTTATATTACAGTTTAAGATAATATTCATCAAGTCTAAATTCTAGTTGTGGTAAAACTTAAAACTTGGGAATTCGAAATTTCTTATTTAGACAAAGCATAGCAAAGACGCATGTCAGTATATAATTAATATTTATAACTATATAGGAAACTACTTCAGTTTGATTAATCCGAACCATATGTCGCATAGTTAATATATATAAATTACAACAAAGTTAGGAAACTAAAGGGGTCTAAGACCATGATTAACCCAAAATTCTTTGTTAAAGTTAAAAACCAGTTCTTAAATTACGTTAAAAATTTCACCATAAGAATCCTATGTTAATCATGCTCTAAGGTTGCAACCTTCAAATTGAGTTAGGGGACACACACTTTTGATAACCAGTGAAAGTTAGGTGACATCACATCCTTGCCTTTAAAGTTATATTCTTTACAGAATTATCCTATACAGTTCTGCTTTACTTTTCTCACTCACTGTAACATACACACACATGGTGATGGTCCGTCATGATATCCATGCACGGCATTACTATGACGCTCTAATCTATTTTCAGAATAATAGAATACATATGGCAAATAGCTAGATGTGAAAGTCACAAAACAGCATTGCGTATAAGGTTAATTCAGAAAATATCAGTTAGTCTCATCATGAACCTATAATTAATTTGTCATATAAAAAAATGCTTAGTGGAATGCTTCTTCTAGAGGGTTACATGTTAATTTTATTATCAACATTAACTCGTGTCGTCTACTGTCAAACATGACTGATCACTTTTCTATAGCTTGGTTCAGTCAAGACGTTACTATGTTGTGCGTAGTATCTGGATAAGTTATCACAATTATGTTCTTGAGTGGCTTGTGTTTACACTTTGAAAGTGATATAGATTTATGTTTACACCATGAAAACGCAATTTGTTAGTTTTTTATAAGTTACAATCTAATAATTTAGTCTACATGGGCAATTAATTAATTAGATTTTGAAGAAAAATATATCATATAGTGGAAACTACAAGTAACTAAGTTTTGTTTTTAGTTCACAATGATGGTTACGTGAGCGTATGAATATGATCAGAAGAAAACAAAACAAACCAATGAAGTCATTAAGTCGTTGGGGGTTAGTATATGTACCTATAATTTGTATAATTTGACTCTCGAAAATTCATACTTTATAAACATTTTTACTCTAAACTGTAAAGTGGCATTTTTAAAAATTATCACAAAATAGCATTAAAGAATTATTCCCAAAATATCATTCATTTTACAAAAAATAAATAAATTACTTTAAACATTAAACCCTAATCCCACCCATTTCATAAATACTAAATTCAGAATCAATACACCTGTAAATCCAAATATTATATTTTAAAATGTTTAATAAAAAATATTTGAGAATATTTCCCCTTGTGTACTATATTTTAAATAAAATGTCGTTTTGATGCTATTTATGAGTATTTCTCATAATATTTTTATTTTCTTCTCTTTCTAAAAACTGCTTAACCAGTAATTTTGTTAATACTTTTTGATAAAAAGAAAAAAAAACTTCGTTGATATACAGCGTCGGGAAGATATATTCTGAGCTACCCATGAACCTCGCTATGTCATATGACTCAATATACAGTTTATACTTAAAAATACATGTAATATCCGAATAATTGATAGAATAACCACGCTAGGCTAATTGGTATCCTAATCCCACTATTCATAATACATAATAATCTAACTTTATTTTTGTTCTGTATTATTTAGTGATATCCAGTTTTGGATAATGCGAGAATGTTATTGTAATCCAAAAGGATAAGAAATATCAGAAAAATCTAAAGAATCACAGCCAGAGGTTAAAAAATCGTTATAATATACACCTTTATAGTTATATCAAATAGTTTTCCCATTTTGTTTAGAAATTGGATTTTTGTATTTTAAATTCAGTTATAATCTGGAGTATGTTTTTCTCTGAAATCGAAACAGTTTTTTTTGGTAACGACTAAATCCAAACAGTTTATCTCTATAAAACAAGAATATGAAGATGATTTTTATAAAAAAAACATTTTGTTAATAATCGAAGATTTATAATTGGGCATTTATATATATTTTGTTTTAATTTGGGCCTTTATATATAGTTTTCTTGAAGGCAGTCGAAATTTACGAGAGTCAAGTGTACCTGGCAAGTACTCCTTCCCCGTACCTACTTTATGTTGAAACCAAAATTCCAAAACTACCCTCGCCTCTATATAAAAATCCGAACCCTTCTCTCACTCTCCCTACAACGATAATCTTCTCATTACTCTCTCTCCCAAATCACAACGCGAAGAGATGAAGCATCTGATCCGCCGCCTCTCCCGCGTCGCCGACTCCGCTAACTACAGTCTCCTCCGCTCCGATTCGCAACGACCTAGCCGCCGTCCATCGGCGCCTCGCCGCTCAAAGAAGCAGACATCCTCCTCCGTTCCCGAAGGTCACGTACCTGTCTACGTGGGAGACGAGATGGAGAGGTTCGTCGTGAGCGCGGAGCTACTAAACCACCCGGTTTTCATCGGTTTGTTGAACCGATCGGCTCAAGAGTACGGATACGAACAGAAAGGAGTTCTGCAAATCCCCTGCCACGTGTTGGTCTTCGAGCGGATCATGGAGTCGCTTCGGCTCGGGTTAGCGGTGCCGAGTGACCTCCAAGATCTGATCGGCGACGAGACGATTTGACGCGGGGAATCTTTTGGTAGTTAGAGAGATGGATCTGGTTGTTTTTTACTTGGCTCAGATCAGTACGACGTCGTGTTCATGGTGTACATAGTAGCTATGTATATTTTTTTTTTCTGGATGATGATGAAGAAGATTGAATCTCAAATGGGAAGGGGAAAGATTAGCGACATTTTTAGTTTTTTTTTTGTTTTTTTAAAAAAATTGTTTATTGCAAATTTCCTGTTTTTCGCCGGTTTAAGAACCGGTTTGAGACTCTTGTGAAGGTTAATATGGAAATTGCTTCGGTTTGGTTTATGTAATTTAAGCGTGATTTCTGGGTTTATTTGATGAAGATTCTTTTCTCTTCTTGATATGTTTCACCGAGATTAACGGAAGGGTATAATTGTAAATAATGAAGAAGGATAATTATATTCTGCGGCAGTTACTTCAATATTTCTCTGTAGTCTTACCCGTTTCTCACTCTTCTCTAGGTAGTAGTTTTCTGTTACTTATTTTTTCCCCGTATTTTCTAAGTAGGTATACTGCCAAAATGCATAGTACATATATTGAAAAAATAATTGAATTTCCGGAGAAAAATAATCCCTCTGGATACAAATGTTTGATATTTTGAATATTTCACACATATTTAAAAATAATATATATATTATTTTGCTCATTATCTTTTGGTTTCATCAATGAAATTTACCATTTATGTTTTATTCGATGTTTTAGTTGTAAAAACAAATGTATAAAATATACATTAAACAGTAATCTTTCAAATACAATAACGTCTAAAACATAATCAATATTCATATACGGAGATAGCATTAAATCATGTGGGTTGCATATGTAGTTCCATCCTCATCAAATCCTAACACATAAAATCTCGAACTTTCCAATATACTCAGAAACTATAGAAAACAAATTATAAAACCAAGGAATCATCTTTGCTTCTTTTCCTTAAAAAAAAAAACAAAACAAGGAATCACCACATAAAAGTCGTGAAAGTGCCGGTTATTGTTGTAACTATACATGTTTTTTTTTTGTCAACAACTATACATAGTAATATCTTCAAATACTAAACCAAAGTTTGAATCACATAGTATTATGTAAATATGTCTCTCACTTTATTTGCATTTAAAGCATCATTAGCGCATATCTGTTACACACATCAAGACTATGACCTTTCTTTCAGGTAACCTTGGTTTTATGTTAATAATCATTATATTAATACATATATAGAGAAACACCACCAGCACATGTGTATACGACCTGAGTGAACCACATGTGGAAGTTTAACTGCCCCACATCTACGGATTCTCAATGATAGTATGTTTCCATAGTGATCATAGTTTAATTAAAACTAATTATTAGTTGCGTGACCAATCTGAGGAAGGGTAATAATAGAGTTTGAAATTTCGTCCATTTATATGATTTCCCATGTTGCATCACCTGCAGCATCACATGCACGTTATATAAAGCAATTCACAGTCAATCATTAATTGTATGTTTCTTTTGTTTTGTTCTATTTATTGTCAGATAATACGTTTTTATACAATTAAGTATAAACTAAACTCGATTGATCCAGCTATCTAATTAATATAACCACAAATTTCAAAAGGGTTGGTGTATGTTCATTTACATCAACGTACATAGTAATATTAGATTTGATACTGTATATATTCAAAACCCAATCTAGGCACAACCCAATGAAATATTGGTTTTGACTCCCAAACTTTTTGGTGATTTTAAATCCAAATTTTGAAAAAGAACTACTAAAAGTTTTAAACTCCCAAAATCTCAGGTTCAACTCTATATATATGTGTAATTATAGGGTCAAAACGATAGAGCCACATATGAGGATCCAAATCCATATTTCTAATTTCATTGGGAGGTTTGATTACAGTTGGTTTGATGGAAAGAACTAAATGAAAGTTTTCTAGTTTGCTTACATTTTTCTCTAACGTAACATTTATTATGATGACTATGTAAGTGTGAAACCGAGATTTTCTTCATGACTAGAACAAAAGGAAACGACAAGGGGGACATGTACAATAAAGATGCTATTGAAATGAAGTGGCAATGACAAGATTTTTGGATATGATTTTCATTTTAAAAAGACGGTTTTATAAATTGCAAGGGCATATTAAATAAGAAAGTTTTGGGCAGCTCATTTCAAGTATGAATGGGATTATGTTGCTTCGGAGGAAGCGGCTGACCTCATGATTGCTTCCATTCTTCAAACTTCTATAATTCTATTCAATATCTTTCATTCATTTGGGATCACATTTGTATTATACTTATCATATTTCTCTTATATTCTACTAACTGTTTTGATCCGTGACACTGCCACATTATATAAGAAACGAAATAGTAGTTTAAACATTGACAATTATTATTCCTTTGGTAAAGAATACCATGATCCCGAATATTCCATATAAGTGAGAAGAACTATTCTATCAGAAAATGTTTCTATACACATAACTATTGAAGGCTTTATTTTAATTTTGTTGTTGTTGTTGTTCAAGATTTGTTATTTATAACAAAGAGAATGATATTACTTTTAAGACTAATGAATTGGCTCCGTCATCGCGCTGCGTTTTATAATCTCCATTTGCAGCACTACTGAAGGGCCCATTATAATTTCGAAGCTCATAAAGCCTTCAATACGGCCCAAGACACTCTGGAAGTGGAAGATTTATATATTTTTGAAAAACTCCAAACTTCAATTTCCTATTTCCAAATGAACATAAACTATCATCAAGTTATAATAATTTTCTTAAAAATTTGAAAATGATCGTTAGGCAGGCACGTGGAGACTTGAACAAGTTAAATGACATCGTGTGTTCTGCACATAAAAGACACACAAAAGAAGCAGAAGCACACATCCTTATTTTATCTAACTAAGTGAAGAAATAGTATCTCTTTGATTTTTGATTTATTTAACTTTTCAATTTCGAGTGAATCTTTTTTTTATGCTGTCAACTAATTTACAGGTTAATACAGAGCTGTTGTCATATAAATTGACCAGTTAAATTTACATGCAATAGTGGGGCGACACCTTAGATTTATAAACATATATATATATTTATGCATCCTTCTTTTAGAATAAAATCTTACAATTTAAATGCTTCTTAAAAATGCCAGCTTTAGTTTTTGGCGTCGTATACATTCAGCTCTTATGTGTTTTATCTTGTAATCTCTCTATCGTTTGATAAAATCGTTTCTCTGGAAAAAAATGAATAGGAAAGAAAGTTGATCTAGATAGGGCATGAGAGTAGTGTCAAAAATAATGAAAAGGTCATATGATTGATTCAATAAAAAAACAGGGAAAATAGATACTCAGATTTCATTAATTAGTTTAAGTAGGTTTACTCGTACATGAATAAGTGGCATGACCCTTGTGGTCTCACAACCCTTAGATATATTTTCTCAAAAAAGAAAAACCCTTACATGCCATGTTGACACGTACATGTGTGTATATAAACATGAATACCTCTATCAGATTCTCTAAAAATTAAAATCGGTGTGTGCGATGGGGAAAAGAAGAGCACCATGCTGTGGCAATCGCCAAGAACTGAAGAGAGGGCCATGGAGTGATGAAGAAAGTGAAAGACTCAAAGCTTTTATTCTAAAAAATGGTCATCACAATTGGAGATGTCTTCCTAAACTAGCTGGTAATTTTCTTGTGCTTAATGGCAATCTTAATTGCTTTGTCCCGTCTATCTCATTGCATGTTCACTCAATTCGTTTTCAAGTATCTTATGTTTGTAGTTACATTTTTCAATTGAGATGTTTGACCACAATTGCACAATCTGTAACGTTCGTATATATATTAACTTTATTTCCTTAAAGTTGAATATACAAACAGATTCTTCCGGATGATGAGATTATAAAAGTTTGAAATAGATGGTTGAATAAAAAGTTCATGTAAAAAAAAAAAGGTAATTAGATATGGCGAAACTTAAACTTCAACCAAACGTATGCATGCTCCATCTGATGAAATCTTCATTAGATTATTTAAATTCATTTTCTGAACTCTTAAGTTAAGCTTGTAGTTTTGGTGTTCATGATTAGTAATGTATGTTTTAACTTAAACAAAATAGGATTGATGAGATGCGGAAAGAGTTGCCGTTTAAGATGGCTAAACTATCTGAGACCAGGTCTCAAACGAGGCAACTTCACCAAAGGGGAGGTAGATACCATTATCCACCTTCACCAAGTTCTTGGAAACAAGTAAAGCCATGTCTCCTAGTTTCAATCATATTCAGTCTAAAAATTATATAAAAGCAAGAAGTATAACTAGCGCATTGATTGATCAGGTGGTCAAAGATAGCATCACACTTGCCAGGAAGAACAGACAACGAGATCAAGAATGTGTGGAACACTCATCTCAAGAAAGGATCGATGAAGAGCAACTCATCATCAGCATCAGATGTTACCAACCAAGTCTCTTCAGTGTCCTCTTCTTCCTCATCAGTCTCTAATGACGTTATTAACAGTGAGAAGCATAATCAAGAAGAGGAGTTGGATGAGATCTTGGTGGAACATATGGCGTGTGGATTTGAGGTGAATGCACCACAATCACTAGAATTTCTTTTTGAAGATCGCCAGATTCCTCATCTTCCTATATCTAAACCGGACTCTATAGAAATCCATAAGCAATTAGAAGATGAACTGTGTAGCCGAATGGTTGAACCAGCGTTAGATGTTTACAATGAGTGGCTCAACTATTTGGATAACCAAACTTTGTAGAACACAATGAATTGATCCAGCATGTCTTTTTTAACAAAATATTGATTTGTATTCAGTTGTATTTTGACAATTAAAAATATTTAATTTTAAAATCAGAAATTCATAATTTAAAATTGAAATTTGAAAAACTAGAGGCAAATCATAATTATTTTGTTTCACAAATTTTAATTGATAGTATATTAGATATTTATTTATTTTGAGTTTTAATACCATTTGAGATTTTTACCTGAATATGAAGATTGGGTAACATAACTCCTTTTGAAAAAATATTTTAAATTAATATGTAACTGTTTAGGATTGTTTACCATATGGGGATGCGATAATACTTACCAATTTAATTAATTAAAAGATATAATCACAATTTTTTTAATAACAACTCTAAGATATGAGTACTATAGAGTTGAGTTTTTTAATTATTACATAAATAATTATTACAGAAATGATAGAAACACAGACTGTACATCATCATCACTTGTAGAATATTTTATTTTGGTCAATTTTTTAAAATAATTTTCTTAATTAAAACGCGGAGATAATTAGCTAAATATGGCAGAGTTTGGTAGGTAGCAAGTAAGAAGAGAAACATTAGTGGCTGTTAGCTTATCTTGTTCTGTCTCTGTTATCAGCTTTCGCGATTTTGCGCGTGGACCCGAGCGGTGGTGGCTCTCATCATGGATTCTCCGTTCAAGCCTGATGTTCTCAAAGGCAAGGTTGCTCTCATCACCGGAGGCGGATCCGGAATCGGTTTCGAGATCTCTTCTCAGTTCGGCAAACATGGTGCTTCCATCGCCATCATGGGTCGCCGTAAACAAGTCCTCGACGCCGCCGTATCTGATCTCCGATCTCTCGGGATTCAGGTAAAATCCTTTCTCCATCCTGATTTGCTTATTTGTTTGAATTGATTTGTTGAATTGGATCATATCTCCCCCTCCCTTCTTTGCATATCCAAAGGCTATT
>MU106335.1:105497-124761 GCA_012274485.2 Sinapis alba | reverse complement strand
ATTTGGAACCATTAATCAGTGGAGAGTGTCCATGAAGTTGAATAAATATCATAGGAGTTATGTTGAAGAAGTTATTTCAGTTTCTAATCATGATATCCATGTTTAGCCTGTTTAGACATATGGCAAGATCTTCAAGCTTCTAATCAAACCATGATGAATCGATATGTAAGAAGCTTGATTTGGAACCAATAATCAGTGGAGTGTCTCCATGAAGTTGAATAAATATCATAGGATTTATGTTGAAGAAGTTATTCCACTTTCTAATCAGGATATCCATATTTCGCATGTTTGGACATATATGAAGATCTTCAAGCTTCTAATCAAACAAGGATGAATAAATATGTAAGAAGCTTGATTTGGAACCATTAATCAGTGAAGAGTTTCCATGAAGTTGAATAAATATAATAGGAGATATGTTGAAGAACTTATTCCACTTTATAATCAGGATATCCATGTTTAGCCTATTTGGACATATGGCAAGTTCTTCAATATTCCAACCAAACCAGGATGAATCAATATGTAAAAAATCTTGATTTGGAACCATTATTCAGTGGAGACTGTCCATGAAGTTGAATAAATATCATAGGAGTTATGTTGAAGAAGTTATTTCACTTTATAATCAGGATATCCATGTTTAGCCTGTTTTGACATATGGCAAGTTCTTCAAGCCTCTAATCAAACCTTGATGAATCAATATGTAAGAACCTTGATTCGGAACCAATAATGAGTGGAGTGTCTCTATGAAGTTGAATAAATATCATAGGAGTTATGTTGAAGAAGTTATTCCACTTTCTAATCAGGATATCCATGTTTAGCAAGTTTGGACATAAGGCAAGTTCTTCAAGATTCCAACCAAACCAGGATGAACCAATATGTAAGAAGATTGATTTGGAACCATTAATCATTTTAGAGTGTCCATGAAGTTGACTAAATATCATAGGAGTTATGTCGAAGAAGTTATTCCACTTTCTAATCAGGATATCCATGTTTACCCAGTTTGGACAAATGGCAAGTTCTTCAAGATTCCAACCAAACCAGGATGAACCAATATGTAAGAAGCTTGATTTGGGACCAATAATCAGGGGAGTGTCTCCATGAAATTGAATAAATATCACATGAGATATATTGAAGAAGTTATTCCGCTTTTTAATCATAATATCCATGTTTAGCCAGTTGAACACATGGCAAGTTCTTCAAGATTTCAACCAAACCAGGATGAACAAATATGTAAGATGCTTGATTTGGAACAATTAATAAGTGTATAGTGTCCATAAAGTTGAATAAATATCATGGAGTTATGTTGAAGAAGTTATTCCACTTTCTAATCAGGATATCCATGTTTCGCCTGTTTTGACATATGGCAAGTTCTTCAAGATTCCAACCAAACCAGGATGAACCAATATGTAAGAATCTTGATTTGGAACCATTAATCAGTGTATAGTATCTATGAAGTTGAATAAATATCATAGGAGTTATGTTGAAGAAGTTATTTCACTTTCTAATCAGGATATCCATATTTAGCCAGTTTAGAGATATGGCAAGTTCTTCAAGATTCCAACCAAACCAGGATGAAACAATATGTAAGAAGCTTGATTTGGAACCTTTAATTAATGTAGAGTGTCCATGGAGTTGAATAAATATCATAGCAGTTATGTTGAAGAAGTTATTCCACTTTTTAATCAGGATATCCATGTTTGGCATGTTTGGACATATGTCAAGTTCTTCAAGCTTCTAATCAAACCATGATGAATCGATATGTAAGAAGCTTGATTTGGAACCATTAGTCAGTATATAGTGCCTATGAAGTTGAATAAATATCATAGGAGATATGTTGAAGAAGTTATTCCACTTTCGAATCAGGATGTCCATATTTCGCATGTTTGGACATATGTGAAGATCTTCAAGCTTCTAATCAAACAAGGATGGATCAATATGTAAGANTAAATATCATAGGAGTTATGTTGAAGAAGTTATTTCACTTTCTAATCAGGATATCCATATTTAGCCAGTTTAGAGATATGGCAAGTTCTTCAAGATTCCAACCAAACCAGGATGAAACAATATGTAAGAAGCTTGATTTGGAACCTTTAATTAATGTAGAGTGTCCATGGAGTTGAATAAATATCATAGCAGTTATGTTGAAGAAGTTATTCCACTTTTTAATCAGGATATCCATGTTTGGCATGTTTGGACATATGTCAAGTTCTTCAAGCTTCTAATCAAACCATGATGAATAGATATGTAAGAAGCTTGATTTGGAACCATTATTCAGTATATAGTGCCTATGAAGTTGAATAAATATCATAGGAGATATGTTGAAGAAGTTATTCCACTTTCGAATCAGGATGTCCATATTTCGCATGTTTGGACATATGTGAAGATCTTCAAGCTTCTAATCAAACAAGGATGGATCAATATGTAAGAAGCTTGATTTGGAACCATGAATCAGTGGAGATTTTTCATGAAATCGAATAAATATCATAGGAGTTATAGTGAAGAAGTTATTCCACTTTCTAATCATGCTATCCATGTTTTGTCAGTTTGCACATATCAGAAGTTCTTCAAGCTTCTAATCAAACCAGGATGAATCAATATGTAAGAAGCTTGATTTGGAACCAATAATTAGTGTAGTGTCTCCATGAAGTTGAATAAATATTATAGGAGTTATGTCGAAGAAGTTATTCCACTTTCTAATCAGGATATCCATGTCTACCTAGTTTGGACAAATGGCAAGTTCTTCAAGATTCCAACCAAACCAGGATGAACCAATATGTAAGAAGCTTGATTTGGGACCAATAATCAGGGGAGTGTCTCCATGAAATTGAATAAATATCACAGGAGATATGTTGAAGAAGTTATTCCGCTTTTTAATCAGGATATCCGTGTTTAGCCAGCTTGAACATATGGCAAGTTCTTCAAGATTTCAACCAAACCAGGATGAACAAATATGTAAGATGATTGATTTGGAACAATTTATCAGTGTATAGTGTCCATAAAGTTGAATAAATATCATAGGAGTTATGTTGAAGAAGTTATTCCACTTTCTAATAAGGATATCCATGTTTAGCCTGTTTTGACATATGGCAAGTTCTTCAAGATTCCAACCAAACCAGGATGAACCAATATGTAAGAATCTTGATTTGGAAAAATTAATCAGTGTATAGTGTCTATGAGGTTGAATAAATATCATAGGAGTTATGTTGAATAAGTTATTTCACTTTCTAATCAGGATATCCATGTTTAGCCTGTTTGGACATATGGCAAGTTCTTCAAGAATCCAACAAAACCAGGATGAATCAATATGTAAGAAGCTTGATTTGGAACCATTAATCAGTGAAGAGTATCCATGAAGTTGAATAAATATCATATGAGTTATGTTGAAGAAGTTAATTCACTTTCTAAGCAGGATATCCATGTTTAGCCTGTTTGGGCATATGGCAAGTTCTTCAAGCTTCTAATCAAACCATGATGAATCGATATGTAAGATGCTTGATTTGGAACCAATAATCAGTGGAGTGTCTCCATGAAGTTGAAAAAATATCATAGGAGTTATGTTGAAGAAGTTATTCCACTTTCTAATCAGGATATCCATATTTCGCATGTTTGGACATATATGAAGATCTTCAAGCTTCTAATCAAACAAGGATGAATCAATATGTAAGAAGCTTGATTTGGAACCACTAATCAGTGGAGAGTTTCCATGAAGTTGAATAAATATAATAGAAGATATGTTGAAGAAATGTTTCCACTTTATAATCAGGATATCCATGTTTAGCCTATTTGGACATATGGCAAGTTCTTAAAAGATTCCAACCAAACCATGATGAATCAATATGCAAGAAGCTTGATTTGGAACCATTAATCAGTGTAGAATGTCCATGAAGTTAAATAAATATCATAGGAGTTATGTTGAAGAAGTTATTCTACTTTCTAATCAGGATATCCTTGTTTAGCATGTTTGGACATATGACAAGTTCTTCAAGCTTCTAATCAAACCATGATGAATCGATATGTAAGACGCTTGATTCGGATCCAATAATCAGTTGAGTGTCTCCATGAAGTTGAATAAATATCATAGGAGATATGTTGAAGAAGTTATTCTACTCTCCAATCATGATATTCGTGTTTAGTCAATTTGCACATCAAAGAAGATCTTATAGCTTCTAATCAAACCATGATGAATCAATATGTAAGAAGCTTGATTTGGAACCAATAATAAGTATGGAGTGTCTATGAAGTTGAATAAATATCATAGGAATTATGTTGAAGAAGTTATTCCTCTTTCCAATCAGGATATCCATGTTTAGCCTGTTCGGACATATGGCGAGTTCTTCAAGATTCCAACCAAACTAGGATAAATCAATATTTAAGAAGCTTGATTTGGAACCATTAATCAGTGGAGAGTGTCCATGAAGTTGAATAAATATCATAGGAGTTATGTTGAAGAAGTTATTTTAACTTTCTAATCAGAATATCCATGTTTAGACTGTTTGGACATATGGTAAGTTTTTCATTCTTCTAAACAAACCAGGACGAATCACTATGTAAGAAGGTTCATTTGGAACCAATAATCAGTGGAGTGTCTCCATGAAGTTGAATAAATATCATAGGAGTTATGTTGAAGAAGTTATTCCACTTTATAATCAGGATATCCATATTTCGCATGTTTGGACATATGTGAAGATCTTCAAGCTTCTAATCAAACAAGGATGAATCAATATTTAAGAAGCTTGATTTGGAACCATTAATCAGTGGAGAGTGTCCATGAAGTTGAATAAATATCACAGGAGTTATGTTGAAGAAGTTATTTAACTTTCTAATCAGAATATCCATGTTTAGACTGTTTGGACATATGGTAAGTTCCTCAAGTTTCTAATCAAACCATGACGAATCGATATGTAAGAAGGTTGATTTGGAACCAATAATCAGTGGAGTGTCTCCATGAAGTTGGATAAATATCATAGGAGTTATGTTGAAGAAGTTATTCCACTTTATAATCAGGATATCCATATTTCGCATGTTTGGACATATGTGAAGATCTTTAATCTTTAAATCAAACAAGGATGAAACAATATGTAAGAAGCTTGATTTGGAACCATTAATAAGTGAAGAGTGTCCATGAAGTTCAATAAATATCATAGGAGATATGTTGAAGAAGTTATTCCACTTTATAATCAAGATATCTATGTTTAGCATGTTTGGACATATGGCAAGTTCTTCAAGATTCCAACTAAACCAGGATGAATCAATATGTAAGAAGATTGATTTGGAACCATTAATCAGATAAGAGTGTCCATGAAGTTGAATAAATATCATAGGAGTTATGTTGAAGAAGTTATTCTACTTTCTAATCAGGATATCCTTGTTTAGCTTGTTTGGACATATGGCAAGTTCTTCAAGATTCCAACCAAACCAGGATGAACGAATATGTAAAAATCTTGATTTGGAACAATTAATCAGTGTATAGTGTCCATGAAGTTGAATAAATATCATAGGAGTTATGTTGAAGAAGTTATTCAACTTTCTAATCCGGATATCCATGTTTAGCCTTTTTGGACATATGTCAAGTTCTTCATGATTCCAACAAAACTAGGATGAACCAATATGTAAGAAGCTTGATTTGGAACTATTAATCAGTGTAGAGTGTCAATGAAGTTGAATAAATATCATAGGAGTTATGTTGAAGAAGTTATTCTATTTTCTAATCAGGATATCCATGTGTAGCCTGTTTGGAAATATGGCAAGTTCTCCAAGATTCCCACAAAACCAAGATGAATCAATATATAAGAAGCTTGATTTGGAACCATTAATCAGTGGAGAGTGTCCATGAAGTTGAATAAATATCATAGGAGTTATGTTGAAAAAGTTATTTTAGTTTCTAATCAGGATATCCATGTTTAGCCTGTTTAGACATATGGCAAGATCTTCAAGCTTCTAATCAAACCATGATGAATCGATATGTAAGAAGCTTGATTTGGAACCAATAATCAGTGGAGTGTCTCCATGAAGTTGAATAAATATCATAGGATTTATGTTGAAGAAGTTATTCCACTTTCTAATCAGGATATCCATATTTCGCATGTTTGGACATATATGAAGATCTTCAAGCTTCTAATCAAACAAGGATGAATCAATATGTAAGAAGCTTGATTTGGAACCATTAATCAGTGGAGAGTTTCCATGAAGTTGAATAAATATAATAGGAGATATGTTGAAGAACTTATTCCACTTTATAATCATGATATCCATGTTTAGCCTATTTGGACATATGGCAAGTTCTTCAATATTCCAACCAAACCAGGATGAATCAATATGTAAGAATCTTGATTTGGAACCATTATTCAGTGGAGAGTGTCCATGAAGTTGAATAAATATCATAGGAGTTATGTTGAAGAAGTTATTTCACTTTATAAACAGGATATCCATGTTTAGCCTGTTTTGACATATGGCAAGTTCTTCAAGCTTCTAATCAAACCATGATGAATCGATATGTAAGAAGCTTGATTCGGAACCAATAATGAGTGGAGTGTCTCCATGAAGTTGAATAAATATCATAGGGGTTATGTTGAAGAAGTTATTCCACTTTCTAATAAGGATATCCATGTTTAGCATGTTTGGACATAAGGCAAGTTCTTCAAGATTCCAACCAAACCAGGATGAACCAATATGTAAGAAGATTGATTTGGAACCATTAATCATTTTAGAGTGTCCATGAAGTTGACTAAATATCATAGGAGTTATGTCGAAGAAGTTATTTCACTTTCTAATCAGGATATCCATGTTTACCCAGTTTGGACAAATGGCAAGTTCTTCAAGATTCCAACCAAACCAGGATGAACCAATATGTAAGAAGCTTGATTTGGGACCAATAATCAGGGGAGTGTCTCCATGAAATTGAATAAATATCACAGGAGATATATTGAAGAAGTTATTCCTCTTTTTAATCAAGATATCCATGTTTAGCCAGTTTGAACATATGGCAAGTTCTTCAAGATTTCAACCAAACCAGGATGAACAAATATGTAAGATGCTTGATTTGGAAGTATTAATCAGTGTATAGTGTCCATAAAGTTGAATAAATATCATAGGAGTTATGTTGAAGAAGTTATTCCACTTTCGAATCAGGATATCCATGTTTAGCCTGTTTTGACATATGGCAAGTTCTTCAAGATTCCAACCAAACCAGGATGAACCAATATGTAAGAATCTTGATTTCGAACCATTAATCAGTGTATAGTATCTATGAAGTTGAATAAATATCATAGGAGTTATGTTGAAGAAGTTATTTCACTTTCTAATCAGGATATCCATATTTAGCCAGTTTAGAGATATTGCAAGTTCTTCAAGATTCCAACCAAACCAGGATGAAACAATATGTAAGAAGCTTGATTTGGAACCTTTAATTAATGTAGAGTGTCCATGAAGTTGAATAAATATCATAGCAGTTATGTTGAAGAAGTTATTCCACTTTTTAATCAGGATATCCATGTTTGGCATGTTTGGACATATGTCAAGTTCTTCAAGCTTCTAATCAAACCATGATGAATCGATATGTAAGAAGATTTATTTGGAACCATTAGTAAGTATATAGTGCATATGAAGTTGAATAAATATCATAGGAGATATGTTGAAGAAGTTATTCCACTTTCGAATCAGGATGTCCATATTTGGCATGTTTGGACATATGTGAAGATCTTTAAGCTTCTAATCAAACAAGGATGGATCAATATGTAAGAAGCTTGAAATCGAATAAATATCATAGGAGTTATATTGAAGAAGTTATTGCACATATCAGAAGTTCTTCAAGCTTCTAATCAAACCAGGATGAATCAATATGTAAGAAGCTTGATTTGGAACCAATAATTAGTGTATAGTCTCTTTGAAGTTGAATAAATTGCATAGAAGTTATGTTGAAGAAGTTATTCTACTTTCTAATCAGGATATCCATGTTTAGCTTGTTTGGACATATGGCAAGTTCTTCAGGATTCCAACCAAACCAGGATGAATCTATATGTAAGAAACTTGATTTGGAACCATTAATAAGTGTAGAGTGTCCATGAAGTTGAATAAATATCATTGGAGTTATGTTGAAGAAGTTATTCCACTTTCTAATCATGATATCCATGTTTAGCCTGTTTGGACATATGGCAAGTTCTTCAAGAATCCAACAAAACCAGGATGAATCAATATGTAAGAAGCTTGATTTGGAACCATTAATCAGTGAAGAGTATCCATGAAGTTGAATAAATATCATATGAGTTATGTTGAAGAAGTTAATTCACTTTCTAAGCAGGATATCCATGTTTAGCCTGTTTGGACATATGGCAAGTTCTTCAAGCTTCTAATCAAACCATGATGAATCGATATGTAAGAAGCTTGATTTTGAACCAATAATCAGTGGAGTGTCACCATGAAGTTGAATAAATATCATAGGAGTTATGTTGAAGAAGTTATTCTACTTTCTAATCAGGATATCCTTATTTCGCATGTTTGGTCATATGTGAAGATCTTCAAGCTTCTAATCAAACAAGGATGAATCAATATGTAAGAAGTTTGATTTGGAACCATTAATCAGAAGGAGAGTTTCCATGAAGTTAAATAAATATCATAGGAGATATGTTTAAGCAGTTATTCCACTTTCTAATCAGGATATCCATGTTTAGCCTGTTTTGACATATGGCAAGTTCTTGAAGATTCCAACCAAACCAGGATGAACCAATATGTAAGAATCTTGTTTTGGAACCATTAATAAGTGTATAGTGTCTATGAAGTTCAATAAATATCATAGGAGTTATGTTTAAGAAGTTATTCCACTTTCGAATAAGGATATCATAATTTCGCATGTTTGGACATATGTGAAGATCTTCAAGCTTCTAATCAAACAAGGATTAATCAATATGTAAGAAGCTTGATTTGAAACCATTAATCAGTGGAGAGTTTCCATGAAATCGAATAAATATCATAGGAGTTATATTGAAGAAGGTATTCCACTTTCTAATCATGATATCCATGTTTAGTCAGTTTGCACATATCAGAAGCGCTTCAAGCTTCTAATCAAACAAAGAGTAATCAATATGTAAGAATCTTGATTTGGAACCATTAATCAGTGTAGAGTGTCCATGAAGTTGAATAACTATCATAGGAGATATTTTTACGAAGTTATTCCACTTTCTAATTAGAATATCCATGTTTAGCAAGTTTTGACATATGGCAATTTCTTCAAGATTCCAACCAAACCAGGATGAACCAATATGTAAGAAGCTTGATTTGGAACCATTAATCAGTGTTGATTGTTCATGAAGTTGAATAAATATCATAGTAGTTATGTTGAAGAAGTTATTCCACTTTCTAATCAGGATATCCATGTTTAGCATATTTGGACATATGACAAGTTCTTCAAGATTCGAACCAAAACAGGATGAACCAATATGTAAGAAACTTGAATTGGAACCATTAATCAGTGTGGAGTGTCCATGAAGTTGAATAAATATCATAGGAGTTATGTTGAAAAAGTTATTCCACTTTCTAATCAGGATATCCATGGTTAATATGTTTGGACATATGGGAAGTTCTTCAAGATTCCAACAAAACCAGGATGAAACAATATGTAAGAAGCTTGACTTGGAACCATTAATCAGTGTAGAGTGTCAATGAAGTTGAATAAATATCATAGGAGATATGTTAAAGATGTTATTCCACTTTCTAATCAGGATATCCATGTTTCGCATGTTTGGACATGTGTTAAGATCTTCAAGCTTCTAACCAAACAAGGATGAACCAATATGTAAGAAGCTTGATTTGGAACCATTAATCAGTGGAGAGTGTCCATGAAGTTGAATAATTATAATAGGAGTTATGTTGAAGAAGTTGTTCCACTTTCTAATCAGGATATCCATGTGTAGCCTGTTTGGACATATGGCAAGTTCTTCAAGCTTCTAATCAAACCATGATGAATCGATATGTAAGAAGCTTGATTTGGAACCATTAGTCAGTGTATAGTGCCTATTAAGTTGAATAAATATCATAGGAGATATAATGAAGAAGTTATTCCACTTTCGAATCAGGATATCTATATTTCGCATGTTTGGACATATGTAAAGATCTTCAAGCTTCTAATCAAACAAGGATGAATCAATATGTAAGAAGCTTCATTTGAAACCATTAATCAGTGAAGAGTTTCCATGAAATCGAATAAATATCATAGGAGTTATATTGAAGAAGGTAATCCACTTTCTAATCATTATATCCATGTTTAGTCAGTTTGCACATATCAGCAGCTCTTCAAACTTCTAATCAAACCAAGATGAATCAATATGTAAGAATCTTGATTTGGAACCAATAATCAGTGTAGAGTGTCTATGAAGTTGAATAAATATCATAGGAGTTATGTTGAAAAACTTATTCCACTTTATAATCAGGTTATCCATGTTTAGCATGTTTGGACATATGGCAAGTTCTTCAAGATTCATACCAAACCAAGATGAAACTATATGTAAGAAGCTTGATTTGGAACCATTAATAAGTGTATAGTGTCTAGGAAATTGAATAAATATCATAGGAGTTATGTTGAAGAAGTTATTTCACTTTCTAATCAGGATATCTATGTTTAGCCTGTTTGGAGATATGACAAGTTCTTCAAGATTCCAACCAAACCAGGATGAAACAATATGTAAGAAGATTTATTTGGAAACTTTAATTACTGTAGAGTGTCCATGAAGTTGAATAAATATCATAGCAGTTATGTTGAAGAAGTTATTTCACTTTCTAATTAGGATATCCATGTTTAGCATGTTTGGACATATGGCAAGCTCTTCAAGCTTCTAATCAAACCATGATGAATCGATATGTAAGAAACTTGATTTGGAACCATTACTCAGTGTATAGTGCCTATGAAGTTGAATAAATATCATATGAGATATGTTGAAGAAGTTATTCCACTTTCGAATCAGGATATCCATATTTCGCATGTTTGGACATATGTGAAGATCTACAAGCTTCTAATCAAACAAGGATGAATCAATATGTAAGAAGCTTGATTTGAAACCATTAATCAGTGGAGAGTTTCCATGAAATCGAATAAATATCATAGGAGTTATATTGAAGAAGGTATTCCACTTTCTAATCATGATATCCATGTTTAGTCAATTTGCACATATAAGAAGCTCTTCAAGCTTCTAATCAAACCAAGATGAATCAATATGTAAGAATCTTGATTTGGAACCAGTAATCAGTGTAGAGTGTCTATGAAGTTTAATAAATATCATAGGAGTTATGTTGAAAAAGTTATTCCACTTTCTAATCAGGTTATCCAAGTTTAGCATGTTTGGACATATGGCAAGTTCTTCAAGATTCCAACCAAACCAAGATGAAACAAGATGTAAGAAGCTTGATTTGGAACCATTAATCAGTGTAGAGTGTCCATGAAGTTGAATAACTATCATTGGAGATATTTTGACGAAGTTATTCCACTTTCTAATTAGAATATCCATGTTTAGCCAGTTTTGACATATGTCAATTTCTTCAAGATTCCAACCAAACCAGGATGAACCAATATGTAAGAAGCTTGATTTGGAACCATTAATAAGTGTTGATTGTTCATGAAGTTGAATAAATATAATAGTAGTTATGTTGAAGAAGTTATTCCCCTTTCTAATCAGGATATCCATGTTTAGCATGTTTGGACATATGGCAAGTTCTTCAAGATTCCAACCAAACCAGGATGAACCAATATGTAAGAAGCTTGAATTGGAACCATTAATCAGTGTGGAGTGTCCATGAAGTTGAATAAATATCATAGGAGTTATTTTGAAAAAGTTATTCCACTTTCTAATCAGGATATCCATGTTTAACATGTTTGGACATATAGCAAGTTCTTCAAGATTCCAACAAAACCAGGATAAAACAATATGTAAGAAGCTTGATTTGGAACCATTAATCAATGTAGAGTGTCAATGAAGTTGAATAAATATCATAGGAGATATGTTGAAGAAGTTATTCCACTTTCTAATCATCATATCCATGTTCCGCATGTTTGGACATGTGTCTTCAAGCTTCTAATCAAACAAGGATGAACCAATATGTAAGAAGCTTGATTTAGAACCAATAATCAGTGGAGAGTGTCCATGAAGTTGAATAATTATCATAGGAGTTATGTTGAAAAATTATTCCACTTTTTAATCAGGATATCCATGTGTAGCCTGTTTGGACATATGGCAAGTTCTTCAAGCTTCTAATCAGACCATGATGAATCAATTTTTAAGAAACTTTATTTGGAACCAATAATAAGTGGAGTGTCTCTATGAAGTTGAATAAATATCATAGGAGATACGTCGAAGAAGTTATTCCACTTTCTAATCTGAATATCCATGTTTAGCCAGTTTGGACATATGGCAAGTTCTTCAAGATTACAACCAAACCAGGATGAACCAATATGTAAGAAGCTTCATTTGGAACCATTAATCAGTGTAGAGTGTCCATAAAGTTGAATAAATATCATAGGAGATATGTTGAAGAAGTTATTCCACTTTCTAATTAGAATATCCATGTTTAGCCAGTTTTGACATATGGCAAGTTCTTCAAGATTCCAACCAAACCAGGATGAACCAATCTGTAAGAAGTTTGATTTGGAACCATTAATCAGTGTAGAATGTCCATGAAGTTGAATAAATATCTTAGGAGTTAGGTTGAAGAAGTTATCCCACTTTCTAATCAGGATATCAATGTTTGGCCTTTTTTGACAAATGGCAAGTTCTGTAAGATTCCAATCAAACCAGGATGAACCAATATGTAAGAATCTTGATTTAGAACCATTAATCAGTGTAGAGTGTCAATGAAGTTGAATAAATATCATAGGAGTTATGTTGAAGAAGTTATTCCACTTTCTAATCAGGATATCCATGTTTTGCATGTTTGGACATGTGTTAAGATCTTCAAGCTTCTAATCAAACAAGGATGAACCAATATGTAAGAAGCTAGATATGGAACCATTAACCAGTGGAGAATGTCCATGAAGTTGAATAAATATCATAGGAGTTATGTTGAAGAAGTTATTCCACTTTCTAATCAGGATATCCATGTTTAGCCTATTTGGACATATGGCAAGTTCTTCAAACTTTGAATCAGACCATGATGAATCGATATGTAAGAAGCTTGATTTGGAACCAATAATCAGTGGAGTGTCTCCATGAAGTTGAATAAATATCATAGGAGATACGTCGAAGAAGTTATTCCACTTTCTAACCAGAATATCCATGTTTAGCCAGTTTTGACATATGGCAAGTTCTTCAAGATTCCAACCAAACCAGGATGAACCAATATGTAAGAAGCTTGATTTGGAACCATTAATCAGTGTAGAGTGTCTATGTCAAGATCTTCAAGCTTCTAATCAAAAAAGGATGAATCAATATGTAAGAAGCTTGAATTGGAACCATTAATCAGGGTAGAGTGTCCATGAAGTTGAATAAATATAATAGGAGTTATGATGAAAAAGTTATTTCAGTTTCTAATCAGGATATCCATGTTTCTCATGTTTGGACATATGTCAAGATCTTCAAGCGTCTAATCAAACAAGGATGAATCAATATGTAAGAAGCCTGATTTGGAACCATTAATCAGTAGAGAGTGTCCATGAAGTTGAATAAATATCATAGGAGTTATGTTGAAGAAGTTATTTCACTTTCTAATCAGGATATCCATGTTTAGCCAGACATATGGCAAGTTCTTCAAGATTCCAACCAAACCAGGATGAACCAATCTGTAAGAAGTTTGATTTGGAACCATTAATCAGTGTAGAGTGTCCATGAAGTTGAATAAATATCTTAGGAGTTAGGTTGAAGAAGTTATCCCACTTTCTAATCAGGATATCAATGTTTGGCCTTTTTTGACAAATGGCAAGTTCTTCAAGATTCCAACCAAACCAGGATGAACCAATATGTAAGAATCTTGATTTAGAACCCTTAATCAGTGTAGAGTGTCAATGAAGTTGAATAAATATCATAGGAGTTATGTTGAAGAAGTTATTCCACTTTCTAATCAGGATATCCATGTTTAGTCTGTTTGGACATATGGCAAGTTCTTCAAGATTCCAACCAAACCAGGATGAACCAGTATGTAAGAAGATTGAATTGGAACCATTAATCAGTGTAGAGTGTCCATGAAGTTCAATAAATATCATAGGAGATATGTTGAAGAAGTTATTCCACTTTCTAATTAGAATATCAATGTTTAGCCAGTTTGGACATATGGCAAGTTCTTCAAGGTTCCAACCAAACCAGGATGAACAAATATGTAAGAAGCTTGATTTGGAACCATTAATCATTGTAGAGTGTCCATGAAGTTGAATAAATATCATAGTAGTTATGTTGAAGAAGTTATTCCACTTTCTAATCAGGATATCCATGTTTCGCATGTTTGGACATGTGTCAAGATCTTCAAGCTTCTAATCAAACAAGGATGAACCAATATGTAATAAGCTTGATTTGGAACCATTAATCAGTGGAGAGTGTCCATGAAGTTGAATAAATATCATAGGAGTTATGTTGAAGATGTTATTCCACTTTCAAATCAGGATATCCTTGTTTAGCCTGTTGGACATATAGCAAGTTCCTCAAGATTCCAACCAAACCAGGATGAACCAATATGTAAGAAGATTAAATCGGAACCATTAATCAGTGTAGAGTGTCCATGAAGTTGAATACATATCATAGAAGATATGTTGAAGAAGTTATTCCACTTTCTAATTAGAATATCCATGTTTAGCCAGTTTGGACATATGGCAAGTTGTTCAAGATTCCAACCAAACAAGGATGAACCAATATGCAAGAAGCTTGATTTAGAACCATTAATCAGTGTAGAGTGTCTATGTCAAGCTCTTCAAGCTTCTAATCAAAAATGGATGAGTCAATATGTAAGAAGCTTGAATTGGAAGCATTAATCAGTGTAGAGTGTCCATGAAGTTGAATAAATATCATAGGGGTTATGTTGAAGAAGTTATTCCACTTTCTAATCAGGATATCCATGTTTAGCATGTTTGGACATATAGAAAGTTCTTTAAGATTCCGATCGAACCAGAATGAACCAATATGTAAGAAGCTTGATTTGGAAGCATTAATCAGTGTAGAGTGTCAATGAAGTTGAAAAAATATCATAGGAGTTATGTTGAAGAAGTTATTCTACTTTCTAATCAGGATATCCATGTTTCGCATGTTTGGACATATGTCAACATCTTCAAGCTTCTAATCAAACAAGGATGAACCAATATGTAAGATGTTTGTTTTAAAACCATTAATCAGTGGAGAGTGTCCATGAAGTTGAATAAATATGATACGAGTTATTTTGAAGAAGTTATTCCACTTTCTAATCAGGATATCCATGTTTAGCCAGTTTGGACATATGGTAAGTTCTTCAAGATTCCAACCAAACCAGGATGAACCAATATGTAAGAAGCTTGATTTGGAACCATTAATCAGTGTAGAGTGTCTATGTCAAGATCTTCAAGCTTCTAATCAAAAAAGGATGAATCAATATGTAAGAAGCTTGAATTGGAACCATTAATCAATGTAAAGTGTCCATATAGTTGAATAAATATCATAGGAGTTATGTTGAAGAAGTTTTTCCAATTTCTAATCAGGATATCCATGTTTAGCCTGTTTGGACATATGGCAAGTACTTGAAGATTTCAATCAAACCAGGATGAACCAATATGTAAGAAGCTTGAGTTGGAACCATTAATAAGTGTAGAGTGTCCATGAAGTTGAATAAATATCATAGGAGTTATGTTGAAGAAGTTATTCCATTTTCTATTCAGGATTTTCATGTTTAGCATGTTTGGACATATGGCAAGTTCTTCAATATTCCAAGCAAACCAGGATGAACCAATATCTAAGAAGCTTGAATTGGAACCATTAATCAGTGTGGAGTGTCCATGAAGTTGAATAAATATCATAGGAGTTATGTTGAAAAAGTTATTCCACTTTCTAATTAGAATATCCATGTTTAGCCAGTTTTGACATATGGCAAGTTCTTCAAGATTCCAACCAAACCATGATGAACCAATATGTAAGAAGTTTAATTTGGAACCATTAATCAGTGTAGAGTGTCAATGAAGTTGAATAAATATCTTAGGAGTTATGTTGAAGAAGTTATTCCACTTTCTAATCAGGATTTCCATGTTTCGCATGTTTGGACATATGTCAAGATCTTCAAGCTTCTAATCAAACAAGGTGAACCAATATGTAAGAAGTTTGATTTAAAACCATTAATCAGTGGAGAGTGTCCATGATGTTGAATAAATATGATAGGAGTTATGTTGAAGAAATTATTCCACTTTCTAATCAGGATATCCATATTTAGCCAGTTTGGACATATGGTAAGTTCTTCAAGATTCCAACCAAACCAGGATGAACCTGGTGCAGCCTGGGTATGGCTTCTGATCCTTGATCACTTGAAGGGGAATGGAATGGGCTTGTCTTTGGAGGTTACTAACACTCTGTTTGACTATGAACTCTTCCCTGAAGCTATGGAGTGGCGACATAGATAATTTGCTACTCAAAGACAAAGGATTACCCTGTATTTTCTAAGATGGATTCGCTAAGTAATTCCTTCCCTAAGGTGAGATCAATGTTCCTTTAGCTGAACAGAGAAAGCAGAGAACGAGACAAGCAGTTTGCTGGAAATTATTAGATTGATTGATGAAAAGATACATCAGCTGTGTGAGGAACTAAATAGGAAACTCCAACTTCCCTAATCCTAAACCAAGATGGTTTAAGTCTAATCCTAATACTAATCCTAATCCTATTCCAATTCGAAACTGGTTTAATTCTACTCCTAACCAAATCCCAATCGAAATTGGTTTCCTGATCCTAATTGTATTTGGTTTGTTTTAAATGGAATCAATTACAAGCAAATGAAATTAAATCAACATGCTGGTTTGTCTTGGCTTTCTCCCTCTGATTTGTTTCCCACGATTTGGAACAGGTGTAGGAGGGCTTCTCTTTGTGCCTTGGATCTTGATCTAGTAACTGGTCCAGTCCAACAGCTTGCCAAGTCCTGATTAAGCTCTAGCTCAAATTGTTCTCCATGTCCTCCTTGGCTCTGGTTCAATTCAGGATCAACAATTTCAAGCTCCTCTCCTAAGTTGGTCCATTCAGTAGCACCTTTATCCCCTTGCTCAGGTTCAATCAACTCTCCATCATCAGACTCACTTAGATCTCCAATGTCCTTGCTCATGGCTGCACCATCCCCTCCTCCTTTAAAAGGATTTGACCGCAAATGCAATTCATCTGCAACATAAGGAATCAAGTCAGAAACATTGAAAGTTGAACTTATAGTATACTTATCTTCAAGATCAATCTGGTAAGCATTGTTGTTGATTCTTTTCAACACTTTGAAAGGACCATCTGTCCTTGGCATCAGCTTTGATTTCCTTTCAGCAGGAAACCTATCCTTCCTCATATGGATCCACACGAGATCCCCTGGTTTGAGCACCATCTCTTTCCTGCCTTTGTTCTTCTGTCTTGCATACATCCTGGTGCGCTCTTCTATGTTCTTCCTGACCTGCTCATGCAAAGATTTAACAAACTCGGCCTTCTGTTTGCCATCAAGAGTAGTTTGTTCTTTTAAAGGTAAAGCAAGTAAATCCAAAGGGGACAAAGGATTGAATCCATAGACAGCCTGAAAAGAAGTAATCTTAGTAGCTAAATGCATTGACCTATTGTATGCAAATTCTACATGTGGTAAACAATCCTCCCAAGTCCTGATGTTCTTCTTAATGATAGCACACAAAAGAGTAGACAAAGTCCTATTGACTGTTTCAGTTTGCCCATCAGTTTGTGGGTGACAAGTAGTTGAAAACAACAGCCTAGTTCCCAATTTTCCCAAAAAAGTTTTCCAGAAATAGCTAAGGAACTTAGTGTCCCTGTCAGAAACTATAGTTCTAGGCATTCTGTGCAACCTAACAACCTCTCTAAAGAATAGATCAGCTACCAAGGATGTATCATCAGTCTTATGGCAAGGTATGAAATGTGTCATCTTAGAAAACCTGTCAACTACCACAAAGATGCTATCTCTACCCTGTCGACATGAAGAAGAAATAATGACAAGGAGGAAGAAACAATTCGGATTAATGAAGGATAAGGCAGATTGGGCTTACAAACTGGTTTGGTGCATTCTCAACTAAAGACTTGAACTAAGAGGGTAACTAATCTGGTTTGTCTAACTAAGTGGGTCTGATTGAAATGTCTGAGGGTTCAGAAGGAGCAGGGAGCTGTTGGGACTAAGGACCAAGACAAGATCACATGTTGGGGTTAAGGAGGAGAGAGATTGGAGACCTGTCACTATCCCTTCCGATCAGGACCAGCCTGCCTAGTTCAGACCACATTTCTTTATTATATTCTTGTTGTCTGCTTGTACCTTTGTCTCCCTATTTATGGGATTGTATCCAGAAACTAAATCAAGCAAGTAAATCATTTCAATCACTTCCAAACTCTCTCTCTCTCTCTTCTCTCTCATGATTTCTCCCTTCTCTCTCTTGTTCTTCATGATGTTCTTCACTTAAATCCATTATGGTTCTTTAATTCTCACATGGTATAAGATCTACAAATCTCTTGAGACCTATTCTAGCTCACTCTATTTTGTTTAATCTCACTTACTTCCGCAAATCACTATGTTTTTCCATCCCATGTTTTTCACACTGTTTTTCATACTATGTTCCATCCCCTATGTCAGTCACTCTGTTCTTTATCCTCTGTTCTTTTACTTTTCTTTCACTAGCCAAAACCATTTTAAAATGGAGAATGCTAAGCTAGTTGCAATTCCAGTAACCCTAACAGGGGTAAACTACTTGATGTGGTCTAGATTGGCCAAGACAGCACTTGGAGAAGGGGCTTATGGGAACATGTTTCCACTGGAGAAGCCCCACAGAAAACCATTAAAGACCAAGAGGGCGTGGAGATGGTGGTAGCTGGAGATGGAAAATGGGGTCAGGAGGACCTCATGGTGTTGTCCATCATTTAAAAAAGCTTGGAGCCATCTATCTTGGAAGCTTACTCATACTGTGAGAGCTCCAAACAGTTGTGGGATAAACTCCAAAAGGTGTATGGCAATATTTCAAATTTGAGTAGAGTTTTTGAAGTCAAGAAGGCCATCAACTCTCTACATCAGGAGAACATGGATTTCAACCAACACTTTGGCAAGTTTAGGGCCCTATGGGCTGAGTTAGAGATGCTGAGGCCAAGTACAGTGGAGCCAAGTGTGCTGAATGATAGGC
>MU106335.1:73258-98032 GCA_012274485.2 Sinapis alba | reverse complement strand
CCTCATCTAAGTTGTCATTAGCAAAACCATTAGTTATAGACTCAGGAGCTAGCCACCATATGATTAGTGATCTGAGTCTCATTAATAACATTGTTCCTGCCTTAGGTAGTGTTATGATAGCAAATGGAGAAAGAGTTCCAATTAAAGGAATAGGTGATCTTAGGCTATTTAACAAAGAATCAAAAGCTTTTTACATGCCTAGTTTCACTTCAAACCTGTTATCAGTTAAAAGAGCAACAAATGACTTAAAATGCAATGTTACCTTCACTCCTAATGATGTCTACTTTCAGGATATTGAAACTAGTAGGTTGCTTGGCAAAGGTGTGACCAAGGGAGACTTGTACTTACTTGAAGACACCAAGCTTGCAGCTGATTTATCTTATGCTTTAAATTCCATTTCTGATTTCCCTAAAGATGTATTGTGGCATGCTAGATTAGGACACCCTCATTCTCGTGCTTTGAACATCATATTGCCTAGTATTTCCTTTAAAAGTGATTGTGAGGCTTGTATCTTAGGAAAACATTGCAAGACTGTGTTTACTAGATCAAGAACCATATATGAAAATTGCTTTGATCTTAATCATTCTGATGTTTGGACAGCACCATGTGCATCTAGAGAGAAACATAAATCCTTTGTGACATTTATAGATGAAAAATCAAAATATACATGGATCACACTGTTGCAATCTAAAGATAGGGTCTTAGAAGCATTCATAAATTTTCAAAATTATGTGAGTAATCACTTTAATGCCAAGATTAAGATTTTGAGATCAGATAATGGAGGGGAGTACACTGAAAATACATTCAAACAACACTTAGCAAAGCATGGGGTGATCCATCAAATTAGCTGCCCATACACACCTCAACAGAATGGTGTAGCTGAAAGAAAGAACATACACCTCATGGAGGTTGCAAGGAGCATGATGTTCCAGCACACGTTCTCTACTTCTTTCTTCAGGCCGTCTGCCTGTGGGCTCCCCATTCGACACAGCTTGAAACACGGACCAAGGAGTCTGACATGTGTGCGAGTCAACGGGTGAGTAAACCTGTAAGGCGCAAGGAAGCTGATTGGCGAGATCCCTCACAGGTGCAATTGAAGTGTTCCTGTAAGGTAGACAGTGTCTTGGCGACCCCAAAATGGCCCATTAGTCCTCCTCCATGAGCTTCCCTGACATATAATTCCCTCAAAGAACCACAAGGCACACACAAGTGGTTATCATAGAAAAGAAACCCTTTCACTTGATAAAATTTACCACTAGCATGTTTCTCAGTCTGTTTAAATACTTCCTGAAACTCTGGATCATCAACATAACAAGACTTAAGGTGTTCAAATCCTAAAAGCTTTATTTCCATTGAAGATAAAAGAACATACCTTCTTGAGAGTGCATCAGCCACAACATTCTCCTTACCNAGAGATGGAGTCTTGGAGGTTCAGGGATCAATTAGAGAAGAGAAGTGTTGAGGTTGAGACAGTAACTCCAAAAGTTACCACAATAACTTTTGGAAAGTTACCACATTAACTTTGGAAGAAGGTAAATAAGGCAAGATGAGAAGTTACCTTGCATTTATCCATTCTGGACAAGAGGAACACGACCAGGGAGAGTGGATAAGGTAAGAGGATAAGGTGAGTCCACAGCTGGAAAGAAAGAGCTACTTTACAGCCTGGCCAAGCATGTGGAGCCTCTCAGCCAAGTATTTGTATTGACCTCACATGCTTATAAGTCCAGGTTGAATTCATTGAACCTAGACATGGTTGTATTCTCTTTATATCTTGTAAGCTCTCATTTGAATCAAGTAATGGATTTTTTACTCTCTCTCTCTCTAAATCGCCATTCTCTCTTTATTCTCTCTATTCTCTGAATCTCTCTTACAAACCACTCTTATTCTCTCTTAATCTTTGATGTACACTCACTAGAACACTAAAACACAAAAGTGTTTGCAGATCACATGAGAGCTTCAACCATGAACTTCAATCCTGGTGGTGAGGGAAAAGCCTTGGCGTCCAGCAGCTGCTCAACAGTGAGGACAATTCAAGATGAAGCACTCAAGAGGTAAGACCTGGATGCTCTCATCAAAACCCTCAAGGAGAACTCTGGTAACAATTTTGGTATCTCTCTAAATGCTTCAACTAATGGTATATCAATGAATGTCTCATCTAAGTTGTCATTAGCAAAACCATTAGTTATAGACTCAGGAGCTAGCCACCATATGATTAGTGATGTGAGTCTAATTAATAACATTGTTCCTGCCTTAGGTAGTGTTATGATAGCAAATGGAGAAAGAGTTCCAATTAAAGGAATAGGTGATCTTAGGCTATTCAACAAAGAATCAAAAGCCTTTTACATGCCTAGTTTCACTTCAAACCTGTTATCAGTTAAAAGAGCAACAAATGACTTAAAATGCAATGTTACCTTCACTCCTAATGATGTCTACTTTCAGGATATTGAAACTAGTAGGTTGCTTGGCAAAGGTGTGACCAAGGGAGACTTGTACTTACTTGAAGACACCAAGCTTGCAGNTGTCAACCCATGGCTCAGTAGGGATGGGAAGGGGCGTATACAAACCTGTTGGTTGAACCTTGGACTTGGCCTGCTTACATACCACACACCTTGAGCACACTTTCTCCACTTCTTTCTTCATGCTCGGCCAATAGAAGTGTTCCTGCAAGGTAGACAGTGTCTTGGCGACCCCAAAATGGCCCATTAGTCCTCCTCCATGAGCTTCCCTGACATATAATTCCCTCAAAGAACCACAAGGCACACACAAGCGGTTATCATAGAAAAGAAACCCTTTCACTTGATAAAATTTACCACTAGCATGTTTCTCAGTCTGTTTAAATACTTCTTGAAACTCTGGATCATCAACATAACAAGACTTAAGGTGTTCAAATCCTAAAAGCTTTGTTTCCATTGAAGATAAAAGAACATACCTTCTTGAGAGTGCATCAGCCACAACATTCTCCTTACCTTGCTTGTAGTGGATGACATAAGGGAATGTCTCAATAAACTCAACCCACCTAGCATGCCTCTTGTTCAGCTTTTGTTGCCCTTTGAGATGCTTAAGGGATTCATGATCTGTATGGATCACAAACTCTTTAGTCCAAAGGTAATGTTGCCACACCTGAAGAGCTCTCACCAAGGCATAGAGTTCTTTATCATAGGTTGGGTAGTTCAAGGTGGTGCCTCCTAGCTTTTCACTGAAGTAAGCTATATGCCTCTTCTCTTGCATCAGCACAGCTCCAATTCCAACTCCAGAAGCATCACATTCTATTTCAAAAGTTTTAAGAAAGTCAGGGAGTACAAATAAAGGGGCACTTGTTAACTTCCCTTTCAGCAGTTGGAATGCTTTTTCCTGAGCTTCTCCCCAAGTGAATCCAACACTCTTTTTAATGACTTCAGTGAGTGGAGCAGCAATGGTACTGAAGTCTCTCAAAAACCTCCTGTAGAAGCCAGCAAGTCCATGGAAGCTCCTGACTTCTCCAATGGTTTTAGGTGCCGGCCATTCCTTTATAGCCTTCACTTTCTCTTGATATCCTGTATACCCTGTGATGTCAACAAAGCCTAAAAAGACAAGGTTATCTGTTCTAAAATAGCATTTCTTGTAGTTAGCATACATGTTCTCTTTCCTAAGCACATCTAGAAATTGTCTCAAGTGTTCAACATGTTCTCTCATGGTATTATTGTAAATCAGTATATCATCAAAGTACACAACCACAAATCGACCAATAAGAGCTCTCAAGACATGATTCATCAGCCTCATGAATGTACTAGGTGCATTAGTGAGACCAAAAGGCATGACCAGCCATTCATACAATCATAACTTAGTTTTAAAAGCAGTTTTCCACTCATCTCCTTCTTTCA
Source organism: Sinapis alba (assembly GCA_012274485.2). Lineage (NCBI taxonomy): Eukaryota > Viridiplantae > Streptophyta > Magnoliopsida > Brassicales > Brassicaceae > Sinapis > Sinapis alba. Next base: position 94,172 of record MU106335.1, on the reverse strand, counting down.
TTCTGATTTGGTGGTAACCACTCTGTAAATCAATTTTAGAAAAGACACATGAACCATGTAACTCATCTAACATGTCATCTAAGCGAGGGATTGGATGTATATACTTAACTGTGATGTTGTTGATGGCTCTGGAATCCACACACATGCGCCAGCTCCCATGCTTCTTAGGTAACAGTAGGACTGGTACAGCACAAGGACTCATACTCTCCCTGATATGGCCTTTTCCCAAGAGTTCATTGACTTGTTTCTGGAGCTCTTTAGTCTCAACAAGATTGGTCTTGTAGGCTGAACGGTTTGGAAGTGATGCTCCTGGTACAAAGTCAATTTGGTGTTCAATTCTTCTAATGGGTGGCAAACCAACTGGATTATCATCTGGAAAGACATCTCTGTACTCCTGCAAAAGACACTCAATCTCTTCTGGAATCACAAGATCAGTGTTAGTAGCAGTGATCAACAACTCTTTGTAAACTACTAGTATCAGATTTTGTTGTTCAATCATAGCTGTCTTGATATCTTTACTAGTAGGAAAAAGGTTTAGTTTAGTTACCTGGTTGGCCTCGTCCAGCAACAAAGCCTTTCCTGGTGCTTTAGCTTCTTCCCTCCTCCTTTTGAGATGCAATTGATCCCGGTGCACTTCTTGGGGCATCAAGGGTACCAGTGTGATCTGCTTCTCATTTTGAGCAAAGGTGTGTCTGTTGGTGAAGCCATCATGTACTGCTCTCTTGTCATACTGCCATGGGCGCCAAAATAGGATGTGGCTAGCTTCAAGAGGCAACACATCACAAGTGATCTCATCTTGATACCTTCCTACTGATAGTGAGACTTTCACTTTCTTGCTGACCTTGAGTCCTCCTTCCTCACTTATACACCTCAAGGCCCAATTTCTCCACCAGTTCCTCACTTGCTACATTTGTACAGCTTCCCCCATCAATGATCAAGTTGCACACTTTGTTTTGGATTAAGCATCTAGTGTGGAACAGGTTCTCTCTTTGATCATCTTCTTTAGCCTCAGGCTGTGCATTGAGGATCCTCCTGGTAACCAGCATCTGCCCTTGGACAGGGTACTCCACGCCTTCTTCATCAGACTCCTGGTCTGTTTTCTCATCTTCAGAAACCACATCTTCATTGGCTAGAACTATCATCACCTTCTTGCTGGTACACTCATTAGCATAGTGTCCAAAACCCTGACACTTGAAACACTTGACATTCCGGACCTGGTGGCTGTTGCTGGTCCTTTACCCTTGTCATCTCGCCTTGTTTCCATTGATGAAGACTCTTCCTTTGGTTTAGTAGATGACTTGTCATCTCTGGAGTAAGTTGATTTTGAGGCAGTGCCATATTGAGTCCTAGGAGCACTCTTCCTCTTTTTTTGCTGCTCAATTAGAATTGCTTTGTGTAACAATTCATCTATGTCTTCATACTCTTGCAACTCCAGCCTATCTTGTATGTCTCTATTTAATCCTCCCTGGAATCTAGCCATAGTTGCTTCAGCATCCTCAATCACTCCAGCTTTCATGATTAAAGTCTCCAATTCTTGACGGTAATCCTCCACACTTTTAGATCCCTGAGAAAGCCTTCTCAATCTTTGGTGTATGTCTCTTCAACAGTGGCTAGGAACAAACCTCTTCTTCATCACAGTCTTCATCTCAAACCAGGAAGCTATTTGAGGCTCTCCATTGCGCCTCCTTGTAGCTGCAATTTGCTCCCACCAGTTTATGGCATTACCACAAAATTCAGTAGCTGCTATCATGACCTTCCTCTCCTCAGTATACTGCTGACAATTAAAGACCAAATCTATCTTCTTTTCCCACTCTAGATAGGCATCTGGATCATTCTTGCCATGGAAGGGAGGTATTCTCAGCTTGAGATTCCCTAAATTATCAGCTGCTGGTTGCCTGTGGTTATGGTGTCTACTATGCTGGCTAGCCTGAGACTCATCATCACTCTCATCAGCTGAATCTCCTTGAGCTTGTTCACCATAGATCCTATGACCCCCAACTTCAACTTGTGGTCCTCTCCTACGCCCCATGCGTGCTCTCTCAGCTCCAACAGCATCTCCTCTCTCTTGTCCTGCATTGACATCAAGTAAATTTTCATTAGCTTGTTGAACACGGTTATAAGTAGCTTGCATCCTTCTAGTTATCTCAGCCATCATAGCCTCAAATTGAACTTGGTTGAGGTTGATTTGCTGGACAGCAGGTTCTTCTATTCCGTCTCCATCTAGCCTTTCATTAGCCATTGTAACCTGAAAGACAAGTTAGAAGACAAAAACACAAACAACAACTCTCTCTCTCTCTTTCTCACACACACGATTTAGGCTGCCAAGTCTCTGTCTTTCTCAAAAGTTCAGTTAAGATTCAAAGCTCCACACCTAAGATCTAGAACTATAACCCCAATGAATTTAGATAGAAAGATTTAAGAGATTAGGCACCAGCTAAATTTACCACCCTGAGTTGGATTACTCTTCAGCTTGCTGGATTTCTCTTCAGCTTTTCTATTCTTTTTTTTTTTTTGATTTGGATCAGAGATCTCTTTTCTTATTACTTTTTTTTTTATTTCCAGGGTTGGCTCAGCTGGCTTACAACAGATAAAAAGATAAGATAAGTGTTTGGTGGAGTGACTGATCTGAGTAGACAAATCGCAAACCCTAATCTTCAAGTGGCTCTAATACCACTTGGTGCAGCCTGGGTATGGCTTCTGCTCCAGGATCACTTGAAGGGGAATGGAATGGGCTTGTCTCTGGAGGTTACTAACACTCTGTTCGACTATGAACTCTTCGCTGAAGCTATGAAGTGGCGACAGAGATGATTTGCTACTCAAAGACAAATGATTACCCTGTATTGTCTAAGATGGATTAACTAAGGAATTTCTTCCCTAAGGTGAGATTAATGTTCCTTTAGCTGAACATAGAAACCAGAGAACGAGACAAGCAGTTTGCTGGAAATTATTGGATTGATTGATGAAAAGATACATCAGCTGCGTGAGGAACTAAATAGAAAACACCAATTTCCCTAATCCTAAACCAAGATGGTTTAAGTCTAATCCTAATCCTATTCCAATTCGAAACTGGTTTAATTCTACTCCTAACCAAATCCCAATCGAAATTGGCTTCCTGATCCTAATTGTATTTGGTTTGTTTTAAATGAAATCAATTACAAGCAAAAGAAATTAAAACAACATGCTGGTTTGTCTTGGCTTTCTCCCACTGATTTGTTTCCCATGATTTGGAACAGGTGTAGGAGGGCTTCTCTGTGCCTTGGATCTTGATCTAATAACTGGTCCAGTCCAACAGCTTGCCAAGTCCTGATTAAGCTCTAGCTCAGATTGTTATCCAAGTCCTCCTTGGCTCTGTTTCAATTCAGGATCAACAGCTTCAATCTCCTCTCCTAAGCTGGTCCATTCAGTAGCACCTTTATCCCCTTGCTCAGGTTCAATCAGCTCTCCATCGTCAGACTCACTCAGCTCTCCAATGTCCTTGCTCATGGCTGCACCAGAACCAATATGTAAAAAGCTTGATTTGGAACCATTAATCAGTGTATAGTGTCCATGAAGTTGAATAAATATCATAGGAGATAAGTTGAAGAAGTTATTCCACTTTCGAATCAGGATATCTCCTTTTAGCCAGTTTGGACATATGGCAAGCTCTTCAAGATTAAAACCAAACCAGGATGAACCAATATGTAAGAAGCTTGATTTGGAACCATTAATCAGTGTAGAGTGTCCATGAAGTTGAATAAATATCATACTCCCTCCGTTTCAGAAAGATCCATGTTTTAGAAAAAAAATTTGTTTCAAAAAGATGCATTTTTTACTTTTTCAATGTATTATTTAATGAAAAATTGTAAATTCCAAAAAAATTAATGTTGTTTATTTGATTTTTATTGGTTAAAAGTTATGGGAAATTGTTACTTACAGAAAACAATGTACTTATAATCAAACTTTAATGCGTTTTCTTAATATGTGTGAAAAATCTAGAATATGTATCTTTTTGAAACGGAGGGAGTAGGAGTTATGATGAAGAAGTTATTCCACTATCTAATCAAGATATCAATGTTTAGACTGTTTGGGCATATGGCAAGTTCTTTAGGATTCCAATCAAACCAGGATTAACCAATATGTAAGAAACTTGATTTGGAACCATTACTCAGTGTAGAGTGTCCATGTAGTTGAATAAATATCATAGGAGTTATGTTAAAGAAGTTATTCCACTTTCTAATCAGGATATCCATGTTTCGCATGTTTGGACATATGTCAAGATCTTCAAGATTCTAATCAAACAAGGATAAATCAATATGTAAGAAGCTTGATTTGGAACCATTAATCAGTGGGGAGTGTCCATGAAGTTGAATAAATATCATAGGAGTTATGTTGAAGAAGTTATTCCACTTTCTAATCAAGATAATTATGTTTAGCCTGTTTGGACATATGTCAAGTTCATCAAGATTCCAACCAAACCAGGATGAACCAATATGTAAGAAGCTTGATTTGGAACCATTAATCAGTTTAAAGTGTCCATGAAGTTGAATAAATAGCATAGGAGTTATGTTGAAGAAGTTATTCCACTTTCTAATCAGGATATATGTGTTTCGCATGTTTGGACATATGTAAGATCTTCAAGATTCTAATCAAACAAGGATGAATCAATATGTAAGAATCTTGATATGGAACCATTTATCAGTGGAGAGTGTCCATGAAGTTGACTAAATATCATAGGAGTTATATTGAAGAAGTTATTCCACTTTCTAATCAGGATATCCATGTTTAGCTTGTTTGGACGTATGGCAAGTTCTTTAAGATTCCAATCAAACCAGGATAAACCAATATGTAAGAAGCTTGATTTGAAACCATTAATAAGTGTAGAGTGTCCATGAAATTGAATAAATATCATAGGAGTTATGTTGAAGAAGTTATCCACTTTCTAATCTGGATATCCATGTTTCACATGTTTGGACATATGCCAAGATCTTCAAGCTTCTAGGCAAACAAGGATGAACCAATATGTAAAAAGCTTGATTTGGAACCATTAATCAGTGTAGAGTTTCCATGAAGTTGAATAAATATCATAGGAGATATGTCGAAGAAGTTATTCCACTTTCTAATCAGGATATCCATGTTTAGCCAATTTGGACATATGGCAAGTTCTTCAAGATTCCAACCAAACCAGGATGAAACAATATGTAAGAAACTTGATTTGGAACCATTAATCCGTGTAGAGTGTCCATGAAGTTGAATAAATATCATAGAAGTTATGTTGAAGAAGTTATTCCACTTACTAATCAGGATATCCATGTTTAGCCTATTTGGACATATGGCAAATTCTTTAAGATTCCAACCAAACCAGGATGAACCCATATGTAAGAAGCTTGATTTGGAACCATTAGTCAGTGTTGAGTGCATGAAGTTGAATAAATATAATAGGAGTTATGTTGAAGATGTTATTCCACTTTTAAATCAGGATATCCATGTTTAGCATGTTTGGACATAAGGCGAGTTCTTCAAGATTCCAACCAAACCAGGATGAACCAATATGTAAGAAGCTTGATTTGGAACCATTAATAAGTGTAGAATTTCCTTGAAGTTCAATAAATATCACAGGAGTTATGTTGAAGAAGTTATTTCTTTTTCTAATCAGGATATCTATGTTTAGCCTGTTTGGACATATGGCAAGTTCTTTAAGATTCCAATCAAACCAGGATGAACCAATATGTAAGAAGATTTATTTGGAACCAATAATCAGTGTAGAGTGTCCATGAAATTGAATAAATATCATAGGGGTTATGTTGAAGAAGTTATTCCACTTTCTAATCAGGATATCCATGTTTCGCATGTTTGGACATATGTCAAGATCTTCAAGCGTCTAATCAAACAAGGATAAATCAATATGTAAGAAGCTTAATTTGGAACCATTAATCAGTGGAGAGTGTCCATGAAGTTGAATAAATATCATAGAAGTTATGTTGAAGAAGTTATTCCACTTTCTAATCAGGATATCCATGTTTAGCCTGTTTGGAATTATGGCAAGTTCTTCAAGATTCCAACCAAACCAGGATGGACCAATATGTAAGACGCTTGATTTGGAACCATTAATCAGTGTTGAGTGCATGAAGTTGAATAAATATCATAGGAGTTATATTGAAGATGTTATTCCACTTTTAAATCAGGATATCCATGTTTAGCATGTTTGGACATAAGGCAAGTTCTTCAAGATTCCAATCAAACCAGGATGAACCAATATGTAAGAAGCTTGATTTGGAACCATTAATCAGTGTAGTGTGTCCATGAAATTGAGTAAATATCATAGGAGTTATGTTGAAGAAATTATACCACATTCTAATCAGGATATTCATGCTTAGCCTGTTTGGACATATGGCAAGTTCTTCAAGACTCCAACCAAATCAGGATGAACCAATATGTAAGAAGCTTGATTTGGAACCATTAATAAGTGTAGAGTTTCTATGAAGTTGGATAAATATCTTAGGAGTTATGTTGAAGAAGTTATTCCACTTTCTAATCGGGATATCAATGTTTAGCCTATTTGGACATATCACAAGTTCTTTAAGATTCTGATAAAACCAGGATGAACCAATATGTAAAAAGCTTGATTTGGAATCATTAATCAGTGTGGAGTGTCAATGAAGTTTAAAAAATAACATAAGACTTATGTTGAAGAAGTTATTTCACTTTCTAATCAGGATATCCATGTTTCGCATGTTTGGACATATGTCAAGATCTTCAAGATTCTTATCAAACAAGGATGAACCAATATGTAAGAAGCATGATTTGGAACCATTAATCAGTAAAGAGTGTCCATGAAGTTTAATAAATATCATAGGAGTTATGTTGAAGAAGTTATTCCAATTTCTAATCAGGATATCCATATTTCGCATGTTTGGACATATGGCAAGTTCTTTAAGATTCCGATAAAACCAGGATGAACCAATATGTAAAAAGCTTGATTTGGAATCATTAATCAGTGTAGAGTGTCAATGAAGTTGAAAAAATATCATAAGAGTTATGTTGAAGAAGTTATTTCACTTTCTAATCAAGATATGCATGTTTCGCATGTTTGGATTATGTCAAGATCTTCAAGATTCTAATCAAAAAAGGATGAGCAAATATGTAAGAAGCATGATTTGGAACCATTAATCAGTGGAGAGTGTCCATGAAGTTGAATAAATATCATAGGAGTTATGTTGAAGAAGTTATTACACTTTCTAATCAGGATATCCATGTTTAGCCAGTTTGGACATATGGAAAGTTCTTCAATGTTCCAACCAAACCAGGATGAACCAATATGTAAGATGCTTGATTTGGAACCATTAATCAGTGTTGAGTGCATGAAGTTGAATAAATATCATAGGAGTTATGTTGAAGATGTTATTCCACTTTTAAATCAGGATATTCATGTTTAGCCTGTTTGGACATAAGGCAAGTTCTTCAAGATTCCAATCAAAGCAGGATGAACTAATATGTAAGAAGCTTGATTTGGAACCATTAATCAGTGTAGTGTGTCCATGAAATTAAGTAAATATCATAGGAGTTATGTTGAAAAAGTTATACCACTTTCTAATCAGGATATTCATGTTTAGCCTGTTTGGACATATGGCAAGTTCTTCAAGACTCCAATCAAACCAGGATGAACCAATATGTAAGAATCTTGATTTGGAACCATTAATAAGTGTAGAGTTTCCATGAAGTTGGATAAATATCTTAGGAGTTATGTTGAAGAAGTTATTCCACTTTCTAATCATGATATCAATGTTTAGCCTGTTTGGACATATGACAAGTTCTTTAAGATTCCGATAAAACCAGGATGAACCAATATGTAAAAAGCTTGATTTGGAATTATTAATCAGTGTAGAGTGTTAATGAAGTTGAAAAAATATCATAAGAGTTATGTTGAAAAAGTTATTTCACTTTCTAATCATGATATCCATGTTTCGCATGTTTGGACATATGTCAAGATCTTCAAGATTCTAATCAAACAAGGATGAACCAATATGTAAGAAGCATGATTTGGAACCATTAATCAGTAAAGAGTGTCCATGAAGTTGAATAAATATCATATGAATTATGTTGAAGAAGTTATTCCACTTTCTAATCAGGATATCCATGTTTCGCATGTTAGGACATATGGCAAGTTCTTTAAGATTCCGATAAAACCAGGATGAACCAATATGTGAAAAGCTTGATTCGGATTCATTAATCAGTGTAGAGTGTCAATGAAGTTGAAAAAATATCATAAGAGTTATGTTGAAGAAGTTATTTCACTTTCTAATCAGGATATACATATTACGCATGTTTGGACATATGTCAACATCTTCAAGATTCTAATCAAACAAAGATGAACCAATATGTAAGAAGCATGATTTGGAACCATTAATCAGTGGAGAGTGTCCATGAAGTTGAATAAATATTTTAGGAGTTATGTTGAAGAAGTTATTCCACTTTCTAATTAGGATATCCATGTTTAGCCAGTTTGGACATATGGAAAGTTCTTCAATGTTCCAACCAAACCAGGATGAACCAATATGTAAGAAGCTTGATTTGGAACCATAAATCAGTGTTGAGTGCATGAAGTTGAATAAATATCATAGGAGTTCTGTTGAAGATGTTATTCCACTTTTAAATCAGGATATCCATGTTTAGCCTGTTTGGACATAAGGCAAGTTCTTCAAGATTTCAACCAAACCAGGATGAACCAATATGTAAGAAGCTTGATTTGGAACCATTAATAAGTGTAGAATGTCCATGAAGTTGAATAAATATCATAGTAGTTTTGTTGAAGAAGTTATTCCATTTTCTAATCAGGATATCCATGTTTAGCCTGTTTGGACATATGGCAAGTTCTTAAAGTTTCCAATCAAACCAGGATGAACCAATATGTAAGAAGATTGATTTAGAACTATTAATCAGTGTAGAGTGTCCATGAAGTTGAATAAATATCATAGGGGTTATGTTGAAGAAGTTATTCCACTTTCTAATCAGGATATCCATGTTTCGCATGTTTGGACATATGTCAAGATCTTCAGGCGTCTAATCAAACAAGGATAAATCAATATGTAAGAAGCTTAATTTGGAACCATTAATCAGTGGAGTGTCCATGAAGTTGAATAAATATCATAGGAGTTATGTTGAAGAAGTTATTCCACTTTCTAATCAGGATATCCATGTTTAGCCAGTGTGGACATATGGAAAGTTCTTCAATGTTCCAACCAAACCAGGATGAACCACTATGTAAGATGCTTGATTTGGAACCATTAATCAGTGTTGAGTGCATGAAGTTGAATAAATTTCATAGGAGTTATGTTGAAGATGTTATTCCACTTTTAAATCAGGATATCCATGTTTAGCCTGTTTGGACATAAGGCAAGTTCTTCAAGATTTCAATCAAACCAGGATGAACAAATATGTAAGAAGCTTGATTTGGAACCATTAATCAGTGTAGTGTGTCCATGAAATTGAGTAAATATCATAGGAGTTATTTTGAAGAAGTTATACCACTTTCTAATCAGGATATTCATGTTTAGCCTGTTTAGACATATGGCAAGTTCTTCAAGACTTCAATCAAACCAGGATGAACCAATATGTAAGAAGCTTGATTTGGAACCATTAATAAGTGTAGAGTTTCCATGAAGTTGGATAAATATCTTAGGAGTTATGTTGAAGAAGTTATTCCACTTTCTAATCAGGATATCAATGTTTAGCCTTTTTGGACATATAACAAGTTCTTTAAGATTCCGATAAAACCAGGATGAACCAATATGTAAAAAGCTTGATTTGGAATCATTAATCAGTGTAGAGTGTCAATGAAGTTGAAAAAATATCATAAGAGTTATGTTGAAGAAGTTATTTCACTTTCTAATCATGATATCCATGTTTCGCATGTTTGGACATATGTCAAGATCTTCAAGATTCTAATCAAACAAGGATGAACCAATATGTAAGAAGCATGATTTGGAACCATTAATCAGTAAAGAGTGTCCATGAAGTTGAATAAATATCATAGGAGTTATGTTGAAGAAGTTATTCCATTTTCTAATCAGGATATCCATGTTTCGCATGTTTGGACATATGGCAAGTTCTTTAAGATTCCGATAAAACCAGGATTAACCAATATGTAAAAAGCTTGATTTGGAATCATTAATCAGTGTAGAGTGTCAATGAAGTTGAAAAAATATCATAAGAGTTATGTTGAAGAAGTTATTTCACTTTCTGATCAGGATATACATGTTTCGCATGTTTGGACATATGTCAAGATCTTCCAGATTCTAATCAAACAAGGATGAACCAATATGTAAGAAGCATGATTTGGAACCATTAATCAGTGGAGAGTGTCCATGAAGTTGAATAAATATCATAGGAGTTATTTTGAAGAAGTTATTCCACTTTCTAATCAGGATATCCATGTTTAGCCAGTTTGGACATTTGGAAAGTTCTTCAATGTTCCAACCAAACCAGGATGAACCAATATGTAAGAAGCTTGATTTGGAACCATTAATCAGTGTTGAGTGCATGAAGTTGAATAAATATCATAGGAGTTCGGTTGAAGATTTATATTCCACTTTTAAATAAGGATATCCATGTTTAGCCTGTTTGGACATTAGGCAAGTTCTTCAAGATTCCAACCAAACCAGGATGAACCAATATGTAAGAAGCTTGATTTGGAACCATTAATCAGTAGAGTGTCCATGAAGTTGAACAAATATCATAGGAGTTATGTTGAAGAAGTTATTCTGCTTTCTAATCAGGATATCCATGTTTAGGATGTTTGGACATATGGCAAGTTCTTCAAACTTCTAATCAGACCATGATGAATCGATATGTAAGAAGCTTGATTTGGAACCAATAAACAGTGGAGTGTCTCCATGAAGTTTAATAAATATCATAGGAGATACGTTGAAGAAGTTATTCCACTTTCAAAACAGAATATCCATGTTTAGCCAGTTTGGACATATGGCAAGTACTTCAAGATTTCAACCAAACCAGAATGAACCAATACGTAAGAAGCTTGATTTGGAACCATTAATCAGTGTAGTGTATCCATGAAATTGAATAAATATCATAGGAGTTATGTTGAAGAAGTTATACTACTTTCTAATCATGATATTCATGTTTAGCTTGTTTGGACATATGGCAAGTTTTTCAAGACTCCAACCAAACCAGGATAAACCAATATGTAAGAATCTTGATTTGGAACCATTAATAAGTGTAGAGTTTCCATGAAGTTGGATAAATATCTTAGGAGTTATGTTGAAGAAGTTATTCCACTTTCTAATCAGGATATCAATGTTTAGCCTGTTTGGACATATGACAAGTTCTTTAAGATTCCAATCAAACCAGGATGAACCAATATGAAAAAGCTTGATTTGGAATCATTAATCAGTGTAGAGTGTCAATGAAGTTGAAAAAATATCATAGGAGTTATGTTGAAGAAGTTATTTCACTTTCTAATCAGGATATCCATGTTTCGCATGTTTGGACATATGTCAAGATCTTTCAGATTCTAATCAAACAAGGATGAACCAATATGTAAGAAGCATGATTTAGAACCATTAATAAGTAAAGAGTGTCCATGAAGTTGAATAAATATCATAGGAGTTATGTTGAAGAAGTTATTCCACTTTCTAATCAGGATATCCATGTTTCGCATATTTGGACATATGTCAAGATCTTCAAGATTCTAATCAAACAAGGATGAACCAATATGTAAGAAGCTTGATTTGGAACCATTAATCAGTGGAGAGTTTCCATGATGTTGAATAAATATCATAGGAGTTATGTTGAAGAAGTTATACTACTTTCTAATCATGATATTCATGTTTAGCTTGTTTGGACATATGGCAAGTTTTTCAAGACTCCAACCAAACCAGGATAAACCAATATGTAAGAAGCTTGATTTGGAACCATTAATAAGTGTAGAGTTTCCATGAAGTTGGATAAATATCTTAGGAGTTATGTTGAAGAAGTTATTCCACTTTCTAAGCAGGATATCAATGTTTAGCCTGTTTGGACATATGACAAGTTCTTTAAGATTCCAAACAAACCAGGATGAACCAATATGAAAAAGCTTGATTTGGAATCATTAATCAGTGTAGAGTGTCAATGAAGTTGAAAAATTATCATAGGAGTTATGTTGAAGAAGTTATTTCACTTTCTAATCAGGATATCCATGTTTCGCATGTTTGGACATATGTCAAGATCTTTAAGATTCTAATCAAACAAGGATGAACCAATATGTAAGAAGCATGATTTGGAACCATTAATAAGTAAAGAGTGTCCATGAAGTTGAATAAATATCATAGGAGTTATGTTGAAGAAGTTATTCCACTTTCTAATCAGGATATCCATGTTTCGCATGTTTGGACATATGTCAAGATCTTCGAGATTCTAATCAAACAAGGATGAACCAATATGTAAGAAGCTTGATTTGGAACCATTAATCAGTGGAGAGTTTCCATGAAGTTGAATAAATATCGTAGGAGTTATGTTGAAGAAGTTATTCCACTTTCTAATCAGAATATCCATGTTTAGCCAGTTTGTACATATGGACAGTTCTTCAATGTTCCAACCAAACCAGGATGAACCAATATGTAAGAAGCTTGATTTGGAACTATTAATCAGTGTTGAGTGCATGAACTTGAATAAATATCATAGTAGTTATGTTGAAGATGGTATACCACTTTTAAATCAGGATATCCATGTTTAGCCTGTTTGAACATAAGGCAAGTTCTTCAAGATTCCAACCAAACCAGGATGAAACAATATGTAAGAAGCTTGATTTGGAACCATTAATAAGTGTAGAATGTCCATGAAGTTGAATAAATATCTTAGGAGTTATGTTGAAGAAGTTATTTCATTTTCTAATCAGGATATCCATGTTTAGCCTATTTGGACACATGGCAAGTTCTTTAAGATTCCAATCAAACCAGGATGAACCAATATGTAAGAAGATTGACTTGGAACCATTAATAAGTGTAGAGTGTCCATGAAGTTGAATAAATATCATAGGGGTTATGTTGAAGAAGTTATTCCACTTTCTTATCAGGATATCCATGTTTTGCATGTTTGGACATATGTCAAGATCTTTAAGCCTCTAATCAAACAAGGATAAATCAATATGTAAGAAGCTTAATTTGGAACCATTAATCAGTGGAGAGTGTCAATGAAGTTGAATAAATATCATAGGAGTTATGTTGAAAAAGTTATTCCACTTTGTAATCAGGATATCCATGTTTCGAATGATTAGACATATGGTAAGATCTTTAAGCTTCTAATCAAACAAGGATGAATCAATATGTAAGAAGCTTGATTTGGAACCATTACTCAGTGGAGAGTGTCCATGAAGTTGAATAAGTATCATAGGAGTTATGTTGAAGAAGTTATTCCACTTTCTAATCAGGATATCCATGTTTAGCATGTTTGGACATATGGCAAGTTCTTCAAACTTCTAATCAGACCATGATGAATCGATATGTAAGAAGATTGATTTGGAACCAATAATAAGTGGAGTGTCTCCATGAAGTTGAATAAATATCATAGGAGATACGTTGAATAAGTTATTCCACTTTCAAATCAGAATATCCATGTTTAGCCAGTTTGGACATATGGCAAGTATTTCAATATTTCAACCAAACCAGGATGAACCAATATGTAAGAAGCTTGATTTGGAACCATTAATCAGTGTAGTGTGTCCATAAAATTGAATAAATATCATAAGAGTTATGTTGAAGAAGTTATTCCACTTTCTAATCAGGATATTCATGTTTAGTCTGTTTGGACATATGGCAAGTTCTTCAAGATTCCAACCAAACCAGGATGAACCAATATGTAAGAAGCTTGATTTGGAACCATTAATAAGTGTAGAGTTTCCATGAAGTTGGATAAATATCTTAGGAGTTATGTTAAAGAAGTTATTCCACTTTATAATCAGGATATCAATGTTTAGCCTGTTTGGACATATGACAAGTTCTTTAAGATTCCAATCAAGCCAAGATGAACCAATATGTAAAAAGCTTGATTTGGAACCATTAAGCACTGTAAAGTGTCAATGAAGTTGAAAAAATATTATAGGAGTTATGTTGAAGAAGTTATTTCACTTTCTAAATAGTATATCCATGTTTCGCATGTTTGGACATATGTCAAGATCTTCAAGATTCTAATCAAACAAGGATGAACCAATATGTAAGAAGCTTGGTTCGGAACCATTTATCAGTGGAGAGTGTCCATGAAGTTGAATAAATATCATAGGAGTTATGTTGAAGAAGTTATTCCACTTTCTAATCAGGATATCCATGTTTAGCCAGTTTGGACATATGGTAAGTTCTTCAAGGTTCCAACCAAACCAGGAAAAACCAATATGTAAGAAGCCTTATTTGGAACCATTAATCACTGTAGAGTGTCCATGAAGTTGAATAAATATCATAGGAGTTATGTTGAAGAAGTTATTCCACTTTCTAATCAAGATATTCATGTTTAGCCTATTTGGACATATGGCAAGTTCTTCAAGATTCCAACCAAACCAAGATGAACCAATATGTAAGAAGGTTTATTTGGAACCATTAATCAGTGTAGAATGTCCATGAAGTTGAATAAATATCTAAGGATTTATGTTGAAGAAGTTATTCCACTTTCTATTCAGGATATCCATGTTTTGTCAGTTTAGACATATGGTAAGTTCTTTCAGATTTCAATCAAACCAGGATGAACCAATATGTAAGAAGCTTGATTTGGAACCATTAATCAGTGTAGAGTGTCCATGAAGTTGAATAAATATCATATGAGTTATGTTGAAGAAGTTGTTCAACTTTCTAATCAGGATATCCATGTTTGGACAGTTTAGACATATGGCAAGTTCTTTAAGATTCCAATCAAACCAGGATGAACCAATATGTAAGAAGCTTGAATTTGAACCATTAATCAGTTTATATTGTCCATGAAGTTTAATAAATATCATAGGAGATATGTTGAAGAAGTTATTCCACTTTATAATCAGGATATCCATGTTTAGCTTGTTTAGACATATGGCAAATTCTTCAAGATTCCAACCAAACCAGGATGAACCAATATGTAAGAAGCTTGAATTGGAACCATTAATCAGTGTAGAGTGTCAATGAAGTTGAATAAATATCATAGGAGTTATGTTGAAGAAGTTATTCTACTTTCTAATCAGAATATCCATGTTTCGCATATTTGGACATATGTCAAGATGTTCAAGCTTCTAATCAAACAAGGATGAACCAATATGTAAGAATCTTAATTTAAAACCATTAATCAGTGGAGAGTGTCCATGAAGTTTAATAAATATCATAGGAGTTATGTTGAAGAAGTTATTTCACTTTCTAATCAGGATATCCATGTTTAGCCAGTTTGGACATATGGTAAGTTGTTCAAGATTCCAACCAAACCACGATGAACCAATTGTGAGAATTATGGAGAGTTTAAGTGATGAAGAACAGGAAGAACATGAGAGAGAGGGAGACTTCGAACAAAGGAGAGAGAGTAGAGATGAGGAACTGATTTCCTTAATTGTTTCAGAATTGCATCCAAGTCTTTAAATAGACAAAACTATAATAAACTAATATATCCTAGAGGAAAAGAAGAAGAATAAATAAAGGAAATACATAAACAATTCTGCCTTGATCAGTAGCACCTGAACAGACTGGCTTGGACAGAACCAGAGCAGGCCCAACAGCTGACAGTGACAGGTCCTAATAGATGGGAGGACCACTTGCTCACATGCCATCCGTGAACCAGCTCCCCAACGTCTTCCTCTCCTCTTGTCGACCAAAGACTTCCCTCCTTAGTTACCTTAGGCTGTCTTCTAATTCAAATATTCAAATACTCCTCTTCCCTTGTCTTGCACTCCAAGGTAGGTTGTACGGACAGACTTGTAACCCAAGGTAAGTTGATCCTTTGCGTAATTCGATCATACTTGATCCTCTTGCTTCTTATTTCTCCTCTCCACACTCCTTACACTTGCTGCTATTTATTTCTTCATGTCAACACTCCCCCTCAAGCTTGACCATAGGGACTGGTCAAGCTTGGACAACCATGAAGCATTCCCTCATTAAAACCTTAGCTTGGAAAAAACACATGGGACAAAAACCAAGCCAAGGAAAAAGAGTAGAACACCTCATGGTAAAGAGGATCAGTGAGATGAGAGGTCCATGAGTCCTAACTTAGAATGTATGAACTCACAAACCTTGGAACTCGCAGCTTTAAGTGAAGACATCAGCCAATTGATCTTCACTTCTTGTGTAACAGGGCAGGATGATCCTTTGCTCTACAGCTTGCCTCACCTTATGGCAGTCCACTTCAATGTGTTTAGTCTTCTCATGGAAGACAGAGTTACTTGCAATATGTATAGCAGCATGCTTATCACAATGCATAGTGATTGGTGTTGTAGCCTCAATTCCCAAGTCTTTAAGCAGCCCCTTGATCCAAATCAACTCACTAGTGAGCTTCCTCATAGCTCTATACTCTGCTTCAGCACTTGAACATGAAACCACCTTCTGCTTCTTGGTCTTCCAAGTTACCAAGTTGCCTCCAATGAAGGTACAATACCCAGTAGTTGATCTCATATAAACCCTATCTCCTGCCCAATCAGCATCACAATATCCTACTATATATGTTCTTTTGTTGCAACCCATCCATACTCCTTGTCCTGGCGCCTCCCTTAGGTACCTTAGAATCCTCTCCACCATGTTCCAATGGTGTATCTTGGGTACTTGCATGTGTTGACTCACTTGATTCACAGCAAAACACACATTTGGTGTTGTGATTGTAAAGTAGATAAGCTTCCCAACCATCCTCCTATATCTTTTGACATCTTCATATGGCTTGTCTTCAATCTCCCCCTCACGCAAGACCTTGTAACCATCTTCTAGTGGTGTCTTGGCAGCTCTTCCACCTAGATCACCTGCCTCACTCAACAAATCAATAGTGTACTTCCTTTGGGATAGAAATAGCCCCTCTTTAGATCGGCATATCTCAATTCCTAGGAAGTACTTTAACTCACCCAAATCTTTGATATCAAATGATGATTTAAGGAAAGATTTAGTTAAGAGGATACCTTCCTTGTCATTTCCTGTGATGATGATATCATCCACATTGTGATGATGATATCATCCACATACACTAAGATCACCACAATTCCTTTGGGACTGGTTAGAGTGAAGAGAGTGTGATCTGCTTCAGGTTTCACAAAGCCTCTTCCATTTAGAGTGGTACTGAGTTTGTGATACCAGGCCCTTGGTGATTACTTCAACCCATATATAGCTTTCTTCAATCTAAGAACATTTCCAGGCTTGACTTGATGTTCTAGGCCAGGAGGAGGTCTCATGTAGACCTCATCTTCAAGCTCACCTTGCAAGAAGGCATTTTTCACATCCATCTGCCATAGATCCCACTCCAAGTTGACAGCCAAAGATAGAATGATCCTTATGGTGTGCAGCTTAGCTACTGGTGCAAATGTATCTAGGTAGCCTTCTCCATAAGTCTGAGTGAATCGTCTTGCCACCAGCCTAGTCTTGCGTCTTTCCATAGTACCATCAGCATTGTATTTGATGGTGAAGATCCACATGCTTGTCACTGCCTTCTTTCCCTTTGGAAGTTCAGCTTCATACCAAGTGTCATTCACAATCATGGCATTGGTTTCATTCCCCACTGAGTCTCTCCACTCCTTGTGTTTCACAGTTTCTTCATAAGTCCTTGGTATGTATTCCTGGTCTAGTTCTCCCATGAACACCACATGTTCCTGTGGTTATTGAGCTAAGGAGCACACAACTTGGATAGGGTGAGCTACTGCTTGTGAGTTGAAGTAGACCCTTGTGTTGACCCAATTTGAAGGAGGCTTTCTGATCCTAGTGCTCCTTCTTAATGTTTGAATATTTTCTTCAGTTGGTGTAGTCTATTCCTCCATGGACTGACATTCACTCACCACTGACCCTTCTTGTTGCTCATCTTGATCCTGAGATACTGAACTCTCTTGTTGGGGTTCAGTTTGATTCCCCCCTTGAGGAACAAGGGGAGTAACATCAACAGCTTCCTTGTTAGGTTCATTAGGCGATTCTTCAGTTTGGGAACCTGTCTGGTCTTGTCTTGGTTCAGTCTCAATCACAACTCTCTCTTCTGGTATACTGATGCCAAGACTCTCCATTACCCTCCTCAAACTCTCAGACCTATCCGAGGCTGATTGAGATAAGTCTTTGACTTCATCCCAACTTTTCTCATCATAGTAGCCTCTGGACTCAACAAACCTCACATCTTTAGAGATTAAAACCCTCCTGGTTTCAGATGAGAAACACTTGTATCCCTTTTGGTGAGGCGAGTACCCAATAAACATTGCCCTTGTACTTTTTGGATCAAGCTTGTTCCTTTGTTCTCCTGGAATTAAGACAAAGCACAAGCAACCAAATACCCAAAGGTGATCTATAGATGTGCGATATTTGTTTAATACCTCATGTGGAGACTGATCTTGAAGGACCTTGGTAGATATCTTATTGATCAGGTAACAAGCTGTCATCACAGCATCACACCAAAACCTCTTGGGTACATTCATATTGAACATCATGCTTCTGGCCCCTTCCATAAGATGCCTATTCTTCCTCTCAGCTACGCCATTTTGTTGTGGGGTATATGCGCAGCTGGTCTGATGGATCATTCCATGTTTTTCTAAGTGTTGTTTGAATGCTTTGCTGGTATCTCCTCCATTATCTGATCTAAATTTTTTTATCTTGGCATTGTAATGGTTAGAGACATAATTCTGAAAGTTTATGAAAGCATCTAACACCCTATCTTTAGATTGCACCAAGGTGATCCAAGTATACTTTGATTTCTCATCTATAAATGTCACAAAGTATTTATGATGTTCCCTAGATGCACAAGGAGCATTCCACACATCAGAGTGAATTAAATCAAAGCAATTCTCATAGATTGTACATGATTTAGGAAAAACAGTTTTGCATTGTTTTCCTAGAAGACAAGCTTCACAATATTTTTGAAATGAAATACTAGGTAACATGATGTTCAAGGCACGAGAATTAGGATGTCCTAATCTAGCATGCCACATTACATCTTTAGGGAAATTAAAACTTGAATTTAAAGCATAAGAGAAATCGGCTGTGAGTTTGGTGTCTTCAAGCAAGTATAGGTCTCCCTTGGTTACACTCTTGCCAAGCAACCTACTAGTTTCAATATCCTGAAAGTAGACATCATTAGGGGTGAAAGTAACACTGCAATTCAAGTCACTAGTGTCTCTTTTAATTGATAACTGGTTAGAGGTGAAGCTAGGCATATAGAAAGCTTTTGAATCTTTGTCAAATAATCTAAGATCACCTATCCCTTTAATTGGTACTCTTTCCCCATTAGCTATCATAACATTTCCTAAAGCAGGAACAATGTTTTTAATCAAGTTCAAATCTCTAATCATATGGTGGCTAGCTCCTGGATCTATAACTAAGGGTTTTGACAGTTTAACATCAGTAAGACCATTCAAGGAGGTACCACAATTTAAAGCATGTAAAGAAGTACCAAATTGGTTACCAGAGTTGTCCTTGAGGATCTTGATGAGAGCCTCAATGTCAGATCGTTTGATGGCTTCATCTTGGTTGTTCCTCAAGGCTGGCCGCCCATGGAAGCTAAGGCTCTTCCCTCACTAGTTGCATTGGCAGTGCGCATGGGGGCTGGAGTAGATGCCTCACCCATATCTCCAGAGAAGTTGGCTCTTCCATCTGTGTAAGGTGTCCTGAACTTATGTGGCTTGAGATGTGGGTGAAGAATCCAGCACTTGTCTTTCCCATGACCCTTCTTCTTGCAATGATCACATATCCAAACCTTCTTCTCTTCACCTCTGTAGGAACCTTTATTTGCAACCAAACCAGGATGAACCAATATGTAAGAATCTTTATTTAGAAACATTAATAAGTGTAGAGTGTCCATGAAATTGTATAAATATCATAGGAGTTATGTTGAAGAAGTTATTCCACTTTCTAATCACGATATCCATATTTGCATGTTTGGACATATGTCAAGATCTTCAAGCTTCTAATCAAACAAGGATGAATCAATATGTAAGTAACTTGATTTGGAACCATTAATCAGTGTAGAGTGTCCATGACGTTGAATAAATATCATAGGAGATATGTTGAAGAAGTTATTCCACTTTCTAATCTGGATATCCATGTTTCGCATGTTTGGACATATGTCAAGATCTTCAAGCTTCTAATCAAACAAGAATGAATCAATATATAAGAAGCTTGATTTGGAACCATTAATCAGTGGAAAGTGTCCATGAAGTTGAATAAATATCATAGGAGTTATGTTGAAGAAGTTATTCCACTTTTTAATCAGGATATCCATGTTTAGCCTGTTTGGACATATGGCAAGTTCTTTAAGATTCCAATTAAACCAGGATGAACCAATATATAAAAAGCTTGATTTGGAACCATTAATCAGAGTAGAGTGTCCATGAAGTTGAATAAATATCATAGGAGTTATGTTAAAGAAGTTAATCCACTTTCTAATCTGGATATCCATGTTTCGCATGTTTGGACATATTTCAAATGTCTATGAAGTTGAATAAATATCATAGGAGATAGGTTGAAGAAGTTATTCCACTTTTTAATCAGAATATCCATGTTTAGCCTGTTTGGACGTATGGCAAGTTCTTTAAGATTCCAATCAAACCAGGATGAACCAATATGTAAAAAGCTTGATTTGGAACCATTAATCAGTTTAGAGTGTCCATGAAGTTGATTAAATATCATAAGAGTTATGTTGAAGAAGTTATTTCACTTCCTAATTAGGAGATCCATGTTTAGCATGTTTGGACATATGTCAAGATCATCAAGCTTCTAATCAAAAATGATGAATCAGTATGTAAGAAGCTTGATTTGGAACCATTAATCAGTGG
>MU106335.1:51290-72920 GCA_012274485.2 Sinapis alba | reverse complement strand
TATGGCAAGTTCTTTAAGATTCCAATCAAACCAGGATGAACCAATATGTAAAAAGCTTGATTTGGAACCATTAATCAGTTTAGAGTGTCCATGAAGTTGATTAAATATCATAAGAGTTATGTTGAAGAAGTTATTTCACTTCCTAATTAGGAGATCCATGTTTAGCATGTTTGGACATATGTCAAGATCATCAAGCTTCTAATCAAAAATGATGAATCAGTATGTAAGAAGCTTGATTTGGAACCATTAATCAGTGTATAATCCCCATGAAGTTGAATAAATATCATAGGAGATATGTTGAAGAAGTTATTCCACTTTTTAATTAGGATATCCATGTTTAGCCAGTTTGGACATATGGCAAGTTCTTCAAGATTCCAATCAAACCAGGATGAACCAATATGTAAGAAGCTTGATTTGAAACCATTAAACATTGAAGAGTGACCATGAAGTTGAATAAATCTCATAGGAGTTATATTGTAGAAGTTAATCCACTTTCTAATCTAGATATCCATGTTTCGCTTGTTTGGACATATGTCAAGATCTTAAAGCTTCTAAACAAACAAGAATTAATCAATATGTAAGAATCTTGATTTGGAACCATTAATCAGTGGAAAGTGTCCATGAAGTTTAATAAATATCATAGGAGTTATGTTGAAGAAGTTATTCCACTTTTTAATCAGGATATTCATGTTTAGCCTCTTTGGACATATGGCAACTTCTTTAAGATTCTAATCAAACCAGGATGAACCAATACTTAAGAAGCTTGATTTGGAACCATTAATCAGTGTAGAGCGTCCATGAAGTTGAATAAATATAAAAAGAGTTATGTTGAAGAAGTTATTCCACTTTCTAATCATGATATCCATGTTTAGCATGTTTGGACATATGTCAAGTTCTTTAAGATTCAAATCAAACCAGGATGAACAAATATGTAAGAAGCTTGATTTGGAACCATTATGTTTAGCAAATTTGGACATATGACAAGTTTATCAAGATTCCAACCAAACCAGGATGAACCAATATGTAAGAAGCTTGATTTGGAACCATTAATGAGTGTAGAGTGTCCATGAAGTTGAATAAATATAATATTAGTTATGTTGAAGAAGGTATTCCAATTTCTAATCAGGATATCTATGTTTAGCCTGTTTGGACATATGGCAAGTGCATCAAGATTCCAACTAAACCAGGATGAACCAATATATAAGAAACTTAATTTGGAACCATTAATAAGGGTAGAGTGTCCATGAAGTTGAATAAATATTATAGGAGTTATGTTGAAGAAGTTATACCACTTTCTAATCAGGATATCCATGTTTAGCATGTTTGGACATATGTCAAGATCTTCAAGCTTCTAATCAGAAAAGGATGAATCAGTATGTAAGAAGCTTGATTTGTAACTACTAATCACTGTCCATGAAGTTGAATAAATATCATAAGAGGTATGTTGAAGAAGTTATTCCACTTTCTAATCAGGATATGCATGTTTAGCATGTTTGGACATATGGCAAGTTCTCCAAGATTCCAACCAAACCAGGATGAACCAATATGTAAGAAACTTGTTTTGGAACCATTAATAACTGTAGAGTGTCAGTAAAGTTGAATAAATATCATAGGAGTTATGTTTAAGAAGGTATTCCACTTTCTAATCAGGATATCCATGTTTAGCATGTTTGGACATATGGCAAGTTCTTCAAGATTCCAACCAAACCAGGATGAAACAATATGTAAGAAGCTTGATTTGGAACCATTAGTCAGTGTAGAGTGTCCATAAAGTTGAATAAATATTATAAGATATATGTTGAAGAAGTTATTCCACTTTCTAATTAGAATATCCATGTTTAGCCAGTTTTGACATATGGCAAGTTCTTCAAGATTCCAACCAAACCATGATGAACCAATATGTAAGAAGTTTGATTTGGAACCATTAATCAGTGTAGAATGTCCATGAAGTTGAATAAATATCTTAGGAGTTAGGTTGAAGAAGTTATCCCACTTTCTAATCAGGATATCAATGTTTAGCCTTTTTTGACAAATGGCAAGTTCTTTAAGATTCCAATCAAACCAGGATGAACCAATATGTAAGAATCTTCATTTAGAACCATTAAACGGTGTAGAGTGACAATGAAGTTGAATAAATATCATAGGAGTTATGTTGAAGAAGTTATTCCACTTTCTAATCAGGATATCCATGTTTCCCATGTTTGGACAAATGTCAAGATCTTCAAGCTTCTAATCAAACAAAGATGAATCAATATGTAAGAAACTTTATTTAGAACCATTAAACGGTGGAGAGTGTCCATGAAGTTGAATAAATATCATAGGAGTTATGCTTTAGAAGTTATTCCACTTTCAAATCAGGATATCCATGTTTAGCCTGTTTGGACATATGGCAAGTTCTTCACGATTCCAACCAAACCAGGATGAACCAGTATGTACGAAGCCTAATTTAAAACCATTAATCAGTTTAGACTGTCCATGAAGTTTAATAAGTTTCATAGGAGTTATGTTAAAGAAGTTATTCCACTTTCTAATCAGGATATCCATGTTTAGTATGTTTGGACATATGTTAAGATCTTCAAGCTTCTAATAAAAAAAAGGATGATACAATATGTAAGAAGCTTGATTTGGAACCATTAATCAGTGTAGAGTGTCCATGAATTTGAATAAATATCATAGGAGGTATGTTGAAGAAGTTATTCCACTTTCTAATCAGGATATCTTTGTTTAGCTTGTTTGGACATATGGCAATTTCTTCAAGATTCCAACCAAACCAGGATGAACCAGTATGGAAGAATCTTTATTTGGAACCATTAATAAGTTTATAGTGTCCATGAAGTTGAATAAATATCATAGGAGTTATTTTGAAGAAGTTATTCCACTTTCTAATCAGGATATCCCTGTTTAGCCTGTTTGGACATATGTCAAGTTCTTTAAGATTCAAATCAAACCAGGATGAACAAATATGTAAGAAGCTTGATTTGGAACCATTAATCAGTTTAGAGTATCCATGAAGTTTAATAAATATCATAGGAGTTATATTGAAGAATTTATTCCACTTTCTAATCATGATATCCATGTTTAGTCAGTTTGCACATATCAGAAGTTCTTCAAGCTTCTAATCAAACCAGGATGAATCAATATGTAAGAAGCTTGATTTGGAACCATTAATCAGTGGAGAGTTTGCACGAAATCGAATAAATATCATAGGAGTTATATTGAAAAAGTTATTCCACTTTCTAATCATGATATTCATGTTTAGTTAGTTTGCACATATCAGAAGTTCTTCAAGCTTCTAATCAAACTAGGATGAATCAATGTGTAAGAAGCTTGATTTGGAACCAATAATTAGTTTAGAGTGTCTTTGAAGTTGAATAAATATCATAGGAGTTATGTTGAAGAAGTTATTCCACTTTCTAATCAGGATATCCATGTTTAGCATGTTTGGACATATGTTAAGATCTTCAAGCTTCTAATCAAAAAAGGATGATACAATATGTAAGAAGCTTGATTTGGAACCATTAATCAGTGTAGAGTGTCCATGAACTTGAATAAATACCATAGGAGGTATGTTGAAGAAGTTATTCCACTTTCTAATCAGGATATCTTTGTTTAGCTTGTTTGGACATATGGCAATTTCTTCAATATTCCAACCAAACCAGGATGAACCAATATGGAAGAATCTTTATTTGGAACCATTAATAAGTTTAGAGTGTCCATGAAGTTGAATAAATATCATAGGAGTTATTTTGAAGAAGTTATTCCACTTTCTAATCAGGATATCCATGTTTAGCCTGTTTGGACATATGGCAAGTTCTTTAAGATTCCAATCAAACCAGGATGAACAAATATGTAAGAAGCTTGATTTGAAACCATTAATCAGTTTAGAGTATCCATGAAGTTTAATAAATATCATAGGACTTACGTTGAAGAAGTTATTCCACTTTCTAACCCGGATATTCATGTTTTGCATGTTTTGACATATGTCAAGATCTTCATCCTTCTAATCAAACAAGGATGAATCAATATGTAAGAAGTTTGATTTGGAACCATTAATCAGTGTAGAGTGTCCATGAAGTTGAACAAATATAATAGGAGTTATGTTGAAGAAGTTATTCCACTCTCTAATCAGAATTTCCATGTTCTGCCTGTTTGGACATATGGCAAGTTCTTTAAGATTCTAATCAAACCATGATGAATCGATATGTAAGAAGATTGATTTGGAACCATTAGTAAGTGGAGTTTCTCCATGAAGTTGAATAAATATCATAGGATTTATGTTGAACAAGTTATTCTACTTTCTAATCAGGATATCCATGTTTAGCCAGTTTTGACATATCGCAAGTTCTTCAAGCTTATAACCAAACCAGGATGAACCAATATGTTAGAAGCTTGATTTGGAACCATTAATCAGTTTAGAGTGCACATGAAGTAGAATAAATATCATAGGAGTTATTTTGAAGAAGTTATTCCACTTTCTGATCAGGATATCCATGTTTAGCCTGTTTGGACATATGGCAAGTTTTTTAAGATTCCACCAATCAAACCAGGATTAACAAATATGTAAGAAGCTTGATTTGGAACCATTAATCAGTTTAGAGTGTCCACGAATTTAATAAATATCATAGGAATTAAGTTGAAGAAGTTATTCCACTTTCTAATTAGGATATCCATGTTTAGCTTGTTTGGACATATGGCAAGTTCTTTAAGATTCCAATCAAACCAGGATGAACCAATATGTAAGAAGCTTGATTTGGATCTATTAATCAGTGTAGAGTGTTTATGAAGTTGAATAAATATCATAGGAGTTATTTTGAAGAAGTTATTCCACTTGCTAATCAGGATATCCATGTTTACCCTGTTTGGACATATGGCAAGTTCTTCAAAATTCCAACCAAACCAGGATGAACCAATTTGTAAGAAGCTTGATTTGGAACAATTAATCAGTGTATAGTGTCCACGAAGTTGAATAAATATCATAGGAGTTATGTTGAAGAAGTTATTCCACTTTCTAATTAGGATATCCATGTTTAGACTGTTTGGACATATGGCAAGTTCTTCAAGATTCCAACCTAACCAGGATGAACCAATATGTAAGAAGCTTGATTTGGAAACATTAATCAGTGTATAGTGTCCATGAAGTTCAATAAATATCATAGGAGTTATGTTGAAGAAGTTATTCCACTTTCTAATTAGGATATCCATGTTTAGCTTGTTTGGACATATGGTAAGTTCTTCAAGATTCCAATCAAACCAGGATGAACAAATATGTAAGAAGCTTGATTTGTAACCATTAATCAGTTTTAAGTGTCCATGAAGTTTAATAAATATTATAAGAGATATGTTGAAGAAGTTATTCCACTTTCTAATCAGGATATCCATGTTTAGCCTGTTTGGACATACGGCAAGTTCTTCAAGATTCCAACCAAACCAGGATGAACCAATATGTAAGAAGCTTGATTTGGAACAATTAATCAGTGTATAGTGTCCATGAAGTTGAATAAATATCATAGGAGTTATGTTGAAGAAGTTATTCCACTTTCTAATTAGGATATCCATGTTTAGCCTGTTTGGACATATGGCAAGTTCTTCAAGATTCCAACCAAACCAGGATGAACCAATATGTAAGAAGCTTGATTTGGAAACATTAATCAGTGTAGAGTGTCCATGAAGTTCAATAAATATCATAGGAGTTATGTTGAAGAAGTTATTCCATTTTCTAATTAGGATATCCATGTTTAGCCTGTTTGGACATATGGTAAGTTCTTCAAGATTCCAATCAAACCAGGATGAACAAATATGTAAGAAGCTTGATTTGTAACCATTAATCAGTGTTTAGTGTCCATGAAGTTTAATAAATATCATAAGATATATGTTGAAGAATTGGGAAAGTCTTCCGGAGATTGTTTGTCAGGCTTCAGGAGTGTTCTGGAAGGGCTTTAGAGGAGTCTAAGAGTACTATGAAGCTTGTGCAAAGATAAGGTCAAGTCCAAGAGGGACTTAGACACCATTTGGAGTCATTTGGGTGATGGTGCAAAAATAGGGTCAACCATCGGTACTGACGGTACAGAACCGTACGGACCGTGCGGACTTAGGGAAACCCAAACATAGTCAGGTTTAACCATTGGAGAAGCTTAGAAGAGATGTGAAAAAATAGGGCAAGGTACGGACAGGTGGTCCGTACCATCGACTGTACTTGTTCCGGATCGACCAGAAATGATGTTGTGCAAACTTAGGGTGCAAGTGAAGCTTAGGCTGAGCTTCTGACCATTGGGGCAGTGGCAGGTCGTGGAAGAGAGCTGGGAACAGGCTGCCGTGAGCTGTCCATGAGCTAGCAAAGGCAGATTTGACTTCACATGCTTGGCAAGCATGTGAGCATTTGTGTCAAAGTATTTGAATCAGGCTGTATATGGACACTTGAGTGGACAGATACATGGGAGCCTCTCTTGCACCAATCAGGAGACGTTCATCTCCTCCAATCAGCAGCCTTCACCTAGATTGCAAAGACCAAACCACAAGACGTCATCCTAGCCATCCATCTTCAAGCAATCATATCCATTGATCTTAGGTTACTGATTTTGTAATCTGATTCTATATATATGCCCTTAGTTGGCGATTTGTAACCTTAAGTGAGTAAGGGGGATTTCCCCTCTCCTTCATAATCAAAGTGTGTTCTTGGATCTGAATCCCTCATACTCTCCCTTTCTTATACACTTAAACTCTTACTCTCTCTAAATCTATTGTTTCTGATTCAAGTTCATACTGTTTTTATCAGTCCTTTCTCACATCAGTTCATACTCCATTTCTCCCTAAAGGGCTTGTTCATCACACACACAGCCTGTGCTCTGAAAATCCAACATGGTATCAGTGCCATGTTCATCAGAACTTGGTTTCTAGCTTCCGCAAATCATCACAAGTCCATCCTCATCACATATCCAAACCATAGAAGTCTTGTCCAGCCTTGGTTCTCTCTCTTCCAGAAGAAGGTGTATGAAGCCATGGTGGTTCTTCATGGTCGCTCCTCTCCTCTCCTTTCCATTAAAGGCGTGTCCCATCTCCTTTCCAAGCTTGTACCTTTCAAGAAGAAATCTCTCTCCTTGTTCATGAAGATGGCGACTTGGGAAGGTGAAGAAAGGTGGAGCCTTTTGTGCTATGGTTTCAAGAAGGAGAATCTGAACACAAGGAGAAGGTGTTGGGTGACGATTCAGCTCTCTTATCCATCAGATTATTGATCTGGTATCATGGAGGCTCTAGGAACCAGAAAAGGTTCCTTGGTTGTAAGCTAATTCTAAACCTTCTTGATATGAGCTTGTGATTCTGTAAGGCTGTTGTGTTGTATTCTGTTGCAATCCATGGGTTATAGTTATGAAAATGCTTGATGGTATTGTCTTGTGTTGTCCCAGGATGCTAGAGAGTCTTGTTTGATGTTGAGAAATAAATTGCTTGCCTTGGTTTAGATATGAGATGTGTTAGGATAATAGATAAAGTCTTGTTCCTGTTAGCTCTCATTAAATTGAAATTGTTTTTAAGGTATTGCATTGTCTCATGTTGATTGATGATTAGTATTGCTTTGCCTCAGTTATAAGTGAATGTGTGTTAGGGTGATAGAAAGTATTGTCTGATCCTGTGGCTACATGAGCTAGAAACTGATTAAGGTCACTGCATATTGTCATCTTGTTGCTGCCTTAAGGATGAAGCTTCAAGACTCATGTCTATGAATGCGGTTAAGGCAGTGTGTTATTGCCTAGATACTGAGTATTGTTCCTGATCAGAGCATGCTAGTATTTAGAGAATCGAAGCTTGCATAGTAGAACTTGTTCTAGGCTTGATTATATCTATTGCATAGCTTGTGACATTGGGGATCAAACTTGATGATTAGTCAAGCCTTGATCACAATGCTTGTGGCCTAATCTTTTCTTGAGGTTGAGTGTTGTACAGGAACATAAGGAGTGTTCAGTGTCTAATCAAACCAAGTAAGAGACGGCAGTGCCCCTTGTTTGAGCAATGGAGAGTGTTTGGTGTTTGTGTGTATGGCTGGTTGATTTAAGTGCAGCTGTAGGTAGTGATGCGCTCCTGGTTCATGGAGACACACAAGGAAAGGTCATCACCTAAGCCTTGAGGAGGCCGGTGACCTGAAGGCATCTGAGCTGAAGGCAATGGTGAACTGGTTGACTTAAGTGCAACTGTTGGAAGTGGTGTGCTCCCGGTTTTAAGTTCATTGAGGCTCACTGTCAACCTTGGACCTATACTCAGTCAAGCTTGAGGTGGGGATTCAAGTGAGCTACCAGAAGATCCTCTAAGCTCAGTGACCTGTGATTCTCATGCCATTACAAGCCAAGAAGTGAAGATATCCAGCCTGGTGTGAGGGAAGAAGAAAGTCACTCAACAAGGCGGCTTCTAGTGTGAGGTGATTGGAGAGTGAGCTGAGGTATCTCCTCAGCCATATTTGTGTCGAAATGAAGAGATTGCATTGGAGAGTGAGCTGAGGTACCTTCTTTGTCACTGCCAGTGATGATAATGTCATCCACATACACTAGAATGACAACAATACCTTGTGTGCTGGTTAGGGTGAAGAGTGTATGATCAGCTTGAGACTTCACAAAACCTCTCCCATTGAGTGTAGTACTCAGCTTGTGATACCAGGCCCTTGGTGATTGCTTAAGGCTATATATTGCTTTTTTACCTTTGGGTAGTTCAGCTTCATACCAAGTATCATTTACTATCATTGCATTAGTTTCACTCCCACCAGATTCTCTCCATTCTTCATGCTCCATGGCTTCTTCATATGATCTAGGGATGTACTCCTGATCTAATTCTCCAATAAATGCTTGATGTTCTTGAGCGTACTGAGCTAGAGAGCACACTGCCTGAATGGGGTGAGCAACTGCTTGAGAATTAAAATAGACCCTGGTGTTGACCCAATTAGAAGGAGGATTTCGGATTCTAGTACTCCTTCTCAATGGCTGGAATTGGTGGTATTCCTCAGTACCATGCCTTGTTTCCTCATCATCATGTGAGGACTGATTTTCATCTACTGCTGAGTCCCCATGTTCTTGTCCTTCTTGCACACCTTGATCATGAGCTGCTGAACTCTCTTGTTGTTGTTCAGCTTGATTGCCCCCCTCATGATCAAGGTGGGGAATCTCAACACTCGCAGCCTCATAATCTGTGTCCATAGCTTCAATGCTTGATGTAGGAACATGAGTGGGTGCCTCAGGTTCAATCTCAACCCTCTCTTCAGGCATACTGATCCCTAAACTCTCCATTACTCTTCTAAGGTTGTTTACTCTATTTGAGGCTGATTGGGACAGATTCTTCAGCTCATCCCAACTTTGTTCACCATAATAGCCTCTGGATTCTACAGAACCAACAAGAGGTGCAACAAGGAGTGGAGGCACCAGTGTTGAGAAGGAGTACTAGGATAAGGAAGCATCCTTCCAGGATATCCATGTTTAGCCTGTTTGAACATATGACAACTTCTTTAAGATTCCAATCAAACCAGGATGAACCAATATGTAAGAAGCTTGATTTGGAACCAATAATCAGTGTAGAGTGTCCATGAAGTTGAATAAAAATAAAAAGAGTTATGTTGAAGAAGTTATTCTACTTTCTAATCTGGACATCCATGTTTAGCATGTTTGGACATATGTCAAGATCTTCAAGATTCTAATCAAAAATGATGAATCAGTATGTAATAAGCTTGATTTGGAACCATTAATCAGTGGAAAGTGTGCATGAAGTTTAATAAATATCATAGGAGTTATGTTGAACAAGTTATTCCACTTTTTAATCAAGATATCAATGTTTAGCCTGTTTGGACATATGACAAGTTCTTTAAGATTCCAATCAAACCACGATGAACCAATATGTAAAAATCTTTATTTGGAACCATTAATCAGTGTAGAGTGTCCATGAAGTTGAATAAATATCATAAGAGTTATGTTGAAGAAGTTATTTCACTTTCTAATCAGGATATCCATGTTTCGCATGTTTGAACATATGTCAAGATCATCAAGCTTCTAATCAAAAATGATGAATCAGTATGTAAGAAGGTTATTTGGAACCATTAATCAGTGTATAGTGCCCATGAAGTTGAATAAATATCATAGGAGATATGTTGAAGAAGTTATTCCACTTTCTAATTAGGATATCTATGTTTAGCATGTTTGGACATACGTCAAGATCTTCAAGCTTCTAACCAAACAAGGATGAACCAGTATGTAAGAAACTTGATTTGAGACCATTAATCAATTTAAAGTGTCCATGAAGTTGAATAAATATCATAGGAGTTATGTTGAAGAATTTATTCCATTTTCTAATCAGGATATCCATGTTTAGCAAGTTTGGACATATGACAAGTTATTCAAGATTCCAATCAAACCAGGATGAACCAATATGTAAGAAACTTGATTTGGAACCATTAATCAGTGTAGAGTTTCCATGAAGTTAAATAAATATCATAGGAGTTATGTTGAAGAAGTTAATCCACTTTCTAATCATGATATCCATGTTTCGCATGTTTGGACATATGTCAAGATCTTCAACCTTCTAATCAAACAAGGATAATTCAATATTTAAGAAGATTGATTTGTAACCATTAATCAGTGTAGAGTGTCCACGAAGTTGAATAAATATCATAGGAGTTATGTTGAAGAAGTTATTCCACTTTCTAATCTGGATTTCGCATGTTTGGACATATGTCAAGCTCTTCAAGCTTCTAATCAAACAAGAATGAATCAATATGTAAGAAGCTTTATTTGGAACCATTAATCAGTGGAAAGTGTCCATGAAGTTGAATAAATATCATAGGAGTTATGTTGAAGAAGTTATTCCACTTTTTAATCAAGATATCAATGTTTAGCCTGTTTGGACATATGACAAGTTCTTTAAGATTCCAATCAAACCACGATGAACCAATATGTAATAAGCTTTATTTGGAATCATTAATAAGTGTAGAGTGTCCATGAAGTTGAAAAAATATCATAAGAGTTATGTTGAAGAAGTTATTTCTCTTTCTAATCAGGATATCCATGTTTCGCATGGTTGAACATATGCCAAGATCATCAAGCTTCAAATCAAAAATGATGAATAAGTATGTAAGAAGCTTGATTTAGAACCATTAATCAGTGTATAGTGTCCATGAAGTTGAATAAATATCATAGGAGATATGTTGAAGAAGTTATTCCACTTTTTAATTAGGATATCCATGTTTAGCCAGTTTGGACATATGGCAAGTTCTTCAAGATTCCAACCAAACCAGGATGAACCAATATGTAAGAAGCTTGATTTGGAACCATTAATCAGTGCAAAATGTCCATGAAGTTGAATAAATATCATAGGAGTTATGTTAAAGAAGTTATTCCACTTTCTAATCAGGATATCCATGTTTCCCATGTTTGGACATATGTCAAGATCTTCAAGTTTTTAATCAAACCAGGATGAAACAATATGTAAGAAGCTTGATTTGGAACCATTAATCAGTGTAGAGTGTCCATGACGTTTGAATAAATATCATAGGAGTTATGTTGAAAAAGTTATTCCACTTTCTAATCAGGATATCCATGTTTAGCCTGTTTTGACATATGGCAAGTTCTTCAAGATTCCAACCAAACCAGGATGAACCAATATGTAAGAAGCTTGATTTGGAACCATTAATCAGTGTAGAGTGTCAATAAAGTTGAATAAATATCATAGGAGTTATGTTGAAGAAGTTATTCTACTTTCTAATCAGGATATCAATGTTTAGCTTGTTTGGACATATGACAAGTTCTTCAACCTTCTAGTCAAACCATGATAAATCGATATGTAAGAAGCTTGATTTGAAACCAATATTCAGTGGAGTGTCTCCATGAAGTTGAATAAATATCATAGGAGATATGTTGAAGAAGTTATTCCACTTTCTAATTATGATATCCATGTTTAGACAGTTTGGACATATGGCAAGTTCTTCAAGATTCCAACCAAACTAGGATGAACCAATATGTAAGAAGCTTGATTTGTAACCTTTAATCAGTGGAGAGTGTCCATGAGGTGGAATAAATATCATAGGAGTTATGTTGAAGAAGTTATTCCACTTTCTAATCAAGATATCCATGTTAAGCATGTTTGGACATATGGCAAGTTCATCAAGCTTCTAATTAAAAATGATGAATCAGTATGTAAGAAGATTGATTTAGATTCATTAATCAGTGTATAGTGTCCATGAAGTTGAATAAATATAATAGGAGTTATGTTGAAGAAGTTATTCCACTTTTTAATCATGATATCCATGTTTAGCCAGTTTGGACATATGGCAAGTTCTTGAAGATTCCAACCAAACCAGGATGAACCAATATGTAAGAAGCTTGATTTGGAACCATTAATCAGTGGAGAGTGTCCATGAGGTTGAATAAATATCATAGGAGTTATGTTGAAAAAGTTATTCCACTTTCTAATCAGGATATCCATGTTTAGCATGTTTGGACATATGGCAAGTTCTTCAAGATTCCAACCAAACTAGGATGAACCAATATGTAAGAAGCTTGATTTGGAACCATTAATCAGTGTAGAGTGTCAATAAAGTTGAATAAATATTATATGAGTTATGTTGAAGAAGTTATTCCACTTTCTAATCAGGATATCCATGTTTAGCATGTTTGGACATATGTCAAGATCATCAAGCTTCTAATCAAAAATGATGAATCAGTATGTAAGAAGCTTGATTTGGAACCATTAATCAGTGTATATTGTCCATGAAGTTGAATAAATCTCATAAGAGATATGTTGAAGAAGTTATTCCACTTTCTAATCAGGATATCCATGTTTAGCATGTTTGGACATATGTCAAGATCATCAAGCTTCTAATCAAAAATGATGAATCAGTATGTAAGAAGCTTGATTTGGAACCATTAATCAGTGAATAGTGTCCATGATGTTGAATAAATATCATAAGAGTTATGTTGAAGAAGTTATTCCACTTTATAATCAGAAGATCTATGTTTAGCATGTTTGGACATATGCAAGATCTTCAAGCTTCCAACCAAACCAGGATGAACCAATATGTATGAAGCTTGATTTGGAACCATTAATCAGTGGAGATTGTCCATGAAGTTGAATAAATATCATAGGAGATATGTTGAAAAAGTTATTCCACTTTCTAATTAGGATATCCATGTTTAGCCTGTTTGGACATATGGCAAGTTCTTTAAGATTCCAACCAAACCAGAATGAACCAATATGTAAGAAGCTTTATTTGGAACCATTAATCAGTGTAGACATATGGCAAGTTCTTTAAGATTCAAACCAAACCAGGATGAACCAATATGTAAGAAGCTTTATTTGGAACCATTAATCAGTGTAGAGTTTCCATGAAGTTGAATAAATATCATAGGAGTTATGTTAAACAAGTTATTACACTTTCTAATCAGGATATCCATGTTTCCCATGTTTGGACATATGTGAAGATCTTCAAGTTTCTAATCAAACCAGGCTGAAACAATATGTTTAGAAGCTTGATTTGGAACAATTTATCAGTGTAGAGTGTCCATGAAGTTGAATCAATATCATAGGAGTTATGTTCAAGAAGTTATTCCACTTTTTAATCATATATCCATGTTTAGCCTGTTTGGACATATGGCAAGTTTTATAAGATTCCAATCAAACCAGGATGAACCAATATGTAAGAAGCTTGATTTGGAACCATTAATCAGTTAAGAGTGTCCATGAAGTTGAATAAATATCATAAGAGTTATGTTGAAGAAGTTATTTCACTTTCTAATCAGGATATCCATGTTTAGCATGTTTGGACATATGTCAAGATCATAAAGCTTCTAATCAAAAATGATAAATCAGTATGTAAGAAGGTTGATTTAGAACCATTAATCAGTGTATAGTGTCCATGAAGTTGAATAAATATCATAGGAGATATGTTGAAGAAGTTATTCCACTTTTTAATTAGGATATCCATGTTTAGCCAGTTTAGACATATGACAAGTTCTTCAAGATTCCAACCAAACCAGGATGAACCAATATGTAAGAAGCTTGATTTGGAACCATTAATCAGTGGAGAGTGTCCATGAGGTGGAATAAATATCATAGGAGTTATGTTGAAGAAGTTATTCCACTTTCTAATCAGGATATCCATGTTTAGCCTGTCTGGACATATGGCAAGTTCATCAAGCTTCTAATCAAAAATGATAAATCAGTATGTAAGAAGATTGATTTAGAACCATTATTCAGTGTATAGTGTCCATGAAGTTGAATAAATATCATAGAAGATATGTTGAAGAAACTATTCCACTTTTTAATTAGGATATCCATGTTTAGCCAGTTTTGACATATGGCAAGTTCTTCAAGATTCCAACCGAACCAGGATGAACCAATATGTAAGAAGCTTGATTTGGAACCATTAATCAGTGGAGAGTGTCCATGAGGTTGAATAAATATTATAGGAGTTATGTTGAAGAAGTTATTCCACTTTTTAATCAGGATATCCATGTTTAGCATGTTTGGACATATGGCAAGTTCATCAAGCTTCTACTCAAAAATGATGAATCAGTATGTAAGAAGATTGATTTAGAACCACTAATCAGTGTATAGTGTCCATGAAGTTGAATAAATATCATAAAATATATGTTGAAGAAGTTATTCCACTTTTTAATTAGGATATCCATGTTTAGCCTGTTTGGACATATGGCAAGCTCTTCAAGATTCCAACCAAACCAGGATGAAACTATATGTAAGAAGCTTGATTTAGAACCATTAATCGGTGTAGAGTGTCCATGAAGTTGAATAAATATCATAGAAGTTATGTTGAAGAAGTTATTCCACTTTTTAATCATGATATCCATGTTTAGCATGTTTGGACATATGGCAAGTTCTTTAAGATTTCAATCAAACCAGGATGAACCAATATGTAAGAAGCTTGATTTGGAACCATTAATCAGTGAAGAATGTCCATGAAGTTGAATAAATATCATAAGAGTTATGTTGAAGAAGTTATTTCACTTTCTAATCGGGATATCCATGTTTATCATGTTTGGACATATGTCAAGATCATCAAGCTTCTAAACAAAAATGATTAATCAGTATGTAATAAGCTTGATTTAGAACCATTAATCAGTGTATAGTGTCCATGAAGTTGAATAAATATCATAGGAGATATGTTGAAGAAGTTTTTCCACTTTTTAATTAGGATATCCATGTTTAGCCAGTTTGGACATATGGCAAGTTCTTCAAGATTCCAACCAAACCAGGATGAACCAATATGTAAGAAGCTTGATTTGGAACCATTAATCAGTGGAGAGTGTCCATAGGTTGAATAAATATCATAGGAGTTATGTTGAAAAAGTTATTCCACTTTCTAATCAGGATATCCATGTTTAGCTTGTTTGGACATATGGCAAGTTCTTCAAGATTCCAACCAAACCAGGGTGAACCAATATGTAAGAAGCTTGTTTGGAACCATTAATCAGTGGAGAGTGTCCATAGGTTGAATAAATATCATAGGAGTTATGTTGAAAAAGTTATTCCACTTTCTAATCAGGATATCCATGTTTAGCCTGTTTGGACATATGGCAAGTTCTTCAAGATTCCAATCAAACCAGGATGAACCAATATGTAAGAAGCTTGATTTGGAACCATTAATCAGTTTATAGTGTCCATGAAGTTGAATAAATATAATAAGAGATATGTTGAAGAAGTTATTCCACTTTCTAATCAGGATATCCATGTTTAGCATGTTTGGACATATGTCAAGATCATCAAGCTTCTAATCAAAAATGATGAATCAGTATGTAAGAAGCTTGATTTGGAACCATTAATCAGTTTATAGTGTCCATGAAGTTGAATAAATATAATAAGAGATATGTTGAAGAAGTTATTCCACTTTCTAATCAGGATATCCATGTTTAGCATGTTTGGACATATGTCAAGATCATCAAGCTTCTAATCAAAAATGATGAATCAGTATGTAAGAAGCTTGATTTGGAACCATTAATCATTGTATAGTGTCCATGAAGTTGATTAAATATCATAAGAGTTATGTTGAAGAAGTTATTCCACTTTCTAATCAGAAGATCCATGTTTAGCATGTTTGGACATATGCAAGATCTTCAAGCTTCCAACCAAACCAGGATGAACCAATATGTAAGAAGCTTGATTTGGAACCATTAATCAGTGGAGATTGTCCATGAAGTTGAATAAATATCATAGGAGATATGTTGAATAAGTTATTCCACTTTCTAATTAGGATATCCATGTTTAGCCTGTTTGGACATATGGCAAGTTCTTCAAGATTCCAACCAAACCAGGATGAACCAATATGTAAGAAGCTTTATTTGGAACCATTAATCAGTGTAGAGTTTCCATGAAGTTGAATAAATATCATAGGAGTTATGTTAAAGAAGTTATTACACTTTCTAATCAGGATATCCATGTTTCCCATGTTTGGACATATGTGAAGATCTTCAAGTTTCTAATCAAACCAGGCTGAAACAATATGTAAGAAGCTTGATTTGGAACCATTAATCAGTGTAGAGTGTCCATGAAGTTGAATAAATATCATAGGAGTTATGTTGAAGAAGTTATTCCACTTTTTAATCATATATCCATGTTTAGCCTGTTTGGACATATGACATGTTCTTTAAGATTCCAATCAAACCAGGATGAACCAATATGTAAGAAGCTTGATTTGGAACCATTAATCAGTGCAGAGTGTCCATGAAGTTGAATAAATATCATAAGAGTTATGTTGAAGAAGTTATTTCACTTACTAATCAGGATATCCATGTTTAGCATGTTTGGACATATGTCAATATCATCAAGCTTCTAATCAAAAATGATGAATCATTATGTAAGAAGCTTGATTTAGAACCATTAATCAGTGTATAGTGTCCATGAAGTTGAATAAATATCATAGGAGATATGTTGAAGAAGTTATTCCACTTTTTAATTAGGATATCCATGTTTAGCCAGTTTGGACATATGGCAAGTTCTTCAAGATTCCAACCAAACCAGGATGAACCAATATGTAAGAAGCTTGATTTGGAACCATTAATCAGTCCAGAATGTCCATGAAGTTGAATAAATATCATAAGAGTTATGTTGAAGAAGTTATTCCACTTTCTAATCAGGATATCCATGTTTAGCCTGTTGGACATATGGCAAGTTCATCAAGCTTCTAATCAAAAATGATGAATCAGTATGTAAGAAGCTTGATTTAGAACCATTAATCAGTGTATAGTGTCCATGAAGTTGAATAAATATCATAAGAGATATGTTGAAGAAGTTATTCCACTTTCTAATCAGGATATCCATGTTTCGCATGTTTGGACATATGTCAAGATCTTCAAGCTTCTAATCAAACAAGGCTGAACCAATATGTAAGAAGCTTGATTCAAAACCACTAATAAGTGGAGAGTGTCCATGAAGTTGAATAAATATCATAGGAGTTATGTTGAAGAAGTTATTCCACTTTTTAATCATGATATCCATGTTTAGCCTGTTTGGACATATGGCAAGTTCTTTAAGATTCCAATCAAACCAGGATGAACCAATATGTAAGAAGCTTGATTTGGAACCATTAATTAGTGCAGAATGTCCATGAAGTTGAATAAATATCATAAGAGTTATGTTGAAGAAGTTATTTTACTTTCTAATCATGATATCCATGTTTAGCATGTTTGGACATATGTCAAGATCATCAAGCTTCTAATCAAAAACGATGAATCAGTATGTAAGAAGCTTGATTTACATCCATTAATCAGTGTATAGTGTCCATGAATTTGAATATATATGATAGGAGATATGTTGAAGAAGTTATTCCACTTTTTAATTAGGATATCCATGTTTAGCCAGTTTGGACATATGGCAAGTTCTTCAAGATTCCAACCAAACCAGGATGAACCAATATGTAAGAAACTTGATTTGGAACCTTTAATCAGTGGAGAGTGTCCATGAGGTT
The DNA here is from genome assembly GCA_012274485.2 of Sinapis alba. Classification (NCBI taxonomy): domain Eukaryota; kingdom Viridiplantae; phylum Streptophyta; class Magnoliopsida; order Brassicales; family Brassicaceae; genus Sinapis; species Sinapis alba. Next base: position 54,982 of record MU106335.1, on the reverse strand, counting down.
GAATAAATATCATAGGAGTTATGTTGAAAAAGTTATTCCACTTTCTAATCAGGATATCCATGTTTAGCCTGTTTGGACATATGGCAAGTTCTTCAAGATTCCAACCAAACTAGGATGAACCAATATGTAAGAAGCTTGATTTGGAACCATTAATCAGTGTAGAGTGTCAATAAAGTTGAATAAATATCATAGGAGTTATGTTGAAGAAGTTATTCCACTTTCTAATCAGGATATCCATGTTTAGCATGTTTTGACATATGTCAATATCATCAAGCTTCTAATCAAAAATGATGAATCAGTATGTAAGAAGATTGATTTGGAACCATTAATCAGTGTATAGTGTCCATGAAGTTGAATAAATATCATAAGAGATATGTTGAAGAAGTTATTCCACTTTCTAATCAGGATATCCATGTTTCGCATGTTTGGACATATGTCAAGATCTTCAAGCTTCTAATCAAACAAGGATGAACCAATATGTAAGAAGCTTGATTTAAAACCATTAATAAGTGGAGAGTGTCCATGAAGTTGAATAAATATCATAGGAGTTATGTTGAAGAAGTTATTTCACTTTCTAATCAGGATATCCATGTTTAGCCAGTTTGAACATATGGCAAGTTCTTCAAGATTCCAACCAAACCAGGATGAACCAATATGTAAGAAGCTTGATTTGGAACCATTAATCAGTGGAGAGTGTCCATGAAGTTGAATAAATATCATATGAGATATGTTGAAAAAGTTATTCCACTTTCTAATCAGGATATCCATGTTTAGCATGTTTGGACATATGGCAAGTTCTTCAAGATTCCAACCAAACCAGGATGAACCAATATGTAAGAAGCTTTATGTGGAACCATTAATCAGTGTAGAGTGTCCATGAAGTTGAATAAATATCATAGGAGTTATGTTAAAGAAGTTATTACACTTTCTAATCAGGATATCTATGTTTCCCATGTTTGGACATATGTGAAGATCTTCAAATTTCTAATCAAACCAGGATGAAACAATATGTGAGAAGCTTGATTTGGAACAATTAATCAGTGTAGAGTGTCCATGAAGTGGAATAAATATCATAAGAGTTATGTTCAAGAAGTTATTCCACTTTCGAATCAGGATATCCATGTTTAGCATGTTTTGACATATGGCAAGTTCTTCAAGATTCCAATCAAAACAGGATGAACCAATATGTAAGAAGCTTGATTAGGAACCATTAATAAGTGTATATTGTCCATGAAGTTGAATAAATATAATAGGAGTTATGTTGAAGAAGTTATTCCACTTTTAATCATATATCCATGTTTAGCCTGTTTGGACATATGGCAAGTTCTTTAAGATTCCCATAAAACCAGGATGAAACAATATGTAAGAAGCTTGATTTGGAACCATTAATCAGTGTAGAGTGTCCATGAAGTTGAATAAATATCATAAGAGTTATGTTGAAGAAGTTATTTCACTTTCTAATCAGGATATCCATGTTTAGCATGTTTGGACATATGTCAAGATCATCAAGCTTCAAATAAAAAATGATGAATCAGTATGTAAGAAGATTGATTTGGAACCATTAATCAGTGTATAGTGTCAATAAAGTTGAATAAATATCATAGGAGATATGTTGAAAAAGTTATATCACTTTCTAATTAGAATATCCATGTTTAGCCAGTTTTGACATATGGCAAGTTCTTCAAGATTCCAACCAAACCATGATGAACCAATATTTAAGAAGCTTGATTTGGAACCATTAATCAGTGGAGAATGTCCATGAAGTTGAATAAATATCATAGGAGTTGTGTTGAAGAAGTTATTCCACTTTCTAATCAGGATATCCATGTTTAGCCTGTTTGGACATATGGCAAGTTCTTCAAGATTCCAACAAAATCCGGATGAACCAATATATAAGAAGCTTGATTTGGAACCATTAATCAGTGTAGAGTGTCAAGAAGTTGAATAAATATCATAGAAGTTATGTTGAAGAAGTTATTCCACTTTCTAATCAGGATATCAATGTTTCCCATGTTTGGACATATGTCAAGATCTTCAAGCTTCTAACCAAACAAGGATAAATCAATATCTAAGAAGCTTGATTTAGAACCATTAATTGGTGGAGAGTGTCAATGAAGTTGATTAAATATCATAGGAAATATGTTGAAGAAGTTATTCTACTTTTTAATCAGGATATCCATGTTTAGTTTGTTTGGACATATGGTACTTTCTTCAAGATTCCAACCAAACCAGGATTAACCAATATGTAAGAAGCTTGATTTGGAACCATTAATCAGTGTACAGTGTCCATGAAGTTGATTAAATATCATAGGAGTTATGTTGAAAAAGTTATTCCACTTTCTAATCAGGATATCCATGTTTAGCATGTTTGGACATCTGTCAAGATCTTCAAACTTCTAATCAAAAAAGGATGATACAATATGTAAGAAGCTTGATTTGGAACCATTAATCAGTGTAGAGTGTGCATGAAGTTCAATAAATATCATAAGAGTTATGTTGAAGAAGTTATTCCACTTTCTAATTAGGATATCTATGTTTAGCTTGTTTGGACATATGGCAATTTCTTCAAGATTCCAACCAAACCAGGATGAACCAATAAGTAAGAAACTTGATTTGGAACCATTAATCAGTGTAGTGTGTCCATGAAGTTGAATAAATACCATAGGAGATATGTTGAAGAAGTTATTCCACTTTCTAATCAGGATATCCATGTTTAGCCTGTTTGGACATATGGCAAGTTCTTTAAGATTCCAATCAAACCAGGATGAACAAATATGTAAGAAGCTTGATTTGGAACTATTAATAAGTGGAGTGTCTCCATGAAGTTGAATAAATATCATAGGAGTTAAGTTGAATAAGTTATTCTACTTTCTAATCATGATATTCATGTTTAGCCAGTTTGGACATATGGCAAGTTCTTCAAGCTTATAACATAATCAGGATGAACCGATATGTTAGAAGTTTGATTTGGAACCATTAATCAGTTTAGAGTGTCCATGAAATTGAATAAATATCATAGGGGTTATGTTGAAGAAGTTATTCCACTTTCAAATCAGAATATCCATGTTTAGCATGTTTGGACATATGCAAGATCTTCAAGTTTCTAATCAAACAAGGATGAATCAATTTCTAAGAAGCTTGAATTAGAACCATTAATCAGTGGAGAGTGTCCATGCAGTTGAATAAATATCATAGGAGTTATGTTGAAGAAGTTATTCCACTTTTTAATCATGATATCCATGTTTAGCATGTTTGGACATATGGCAAGTTCTTTAAGATTCCAATCAAACCAGGATGAAACAATATGTAAGAAGCTTGATTTGGAACCATTAATCAGTGTAGAGTGTCCATGAAGTTAAATAAATATCATAAGAGTTATGTTGAAGAAGTTATTTCACTTTCTAATCAGGATATCCATGTTTAGCATGTTTGGACATATGTCAAGATCATCAAGCTTCAAATCAAAAATGATGAATCAGTATGTAAGAAGATTGATTTGGAACCATTAATCAGTGTATAGTGTCAATGAAGTTGAATAAATATCATAGGAGATATGTTGAAAAAGTTATATCACTTTCTAATTAGGATATCCATGTTTAGCCAGTTTTGACATATGGCAAGTTCTTCAAGATTCCAACCAAACCATGATGAACCAATATGTAAGAAGCTTGATTTGGAACCATTAATCAGTG